>JAOTAV010014733.1:0-25427 GCA_026546445.1 Cyclargus thomasi | reverse complement strand
GAGGTAGCTTAGAGCCAGGAGACGGACATAGGATACTTTTTATCCCGTTCGACAGCGTTCGATTTTCCAATAAAAAAGCACAATCTGCTTATTTATTGCCATTAAGGCGGAACAAAGTTCGCCGGGTCAGCTAGTAGTAAATAAACGCACTCATAAAAACTACAATATGGTAATTTACAGTTGTAAAGCTTAAAATCTCTAGCCATTAACGTTATTGTGATACAGCTTGGAGAGTGGAGACAGACATCGTACTCGTAGTAATGGGATTTTCTTTTTAGGCTTCCCCAGGATAAAAACGGAACCCTAAAAACCAAAGGATAGTTGCTTGAGTAGATTTTAGAATATCTGCCTGTCAAACGAACGCCTTGTACGCTTAAAAATAACTTTTATCTATGGTCAATTTTGACGTCAAGCGTCGGCTTTTTTTACTTCTTTCGTGAAAAATTATTTTATCAGTCTTACGAATTTTTTACGGAAGGTTAAAAAACCAGAAGATACATAAATTGTTTTAAGGTCAATGAGCTTTAATCTTTCATCGAAATTATTTCAAGTTAGTGAAAATGTAACAATCTTTGCACCCTGACTACATCACTTGTCTGGTTTCGTAGATAATTCGCAGCCATACTTACAATCGATCAATAGTCAAAAGCCACCCAAGCCATGATGAAAATTATTGGTAAATTTCCTTACTAAGCAGTTTTAGAGTGCGGCTTTAGTCATAATTAAGTATTTGGTTACTTTTTTGTAAACAAACACTTAGATGATGGCAGATGTACAAGTTAAAATAGAACCACGGGATCCAGAAGACGAACAGGATGAACCACAAGATCTTACAACTTCGGGACCAAGCTTTCTTAATTTTGTCAACCTCAAGCCTGAACCTTTTGACATCAAAACAGAGCCAGCTAGTGACCATGAGAACCAGTCAAGTGATGATGAAGCCCTTTTGTCTCATACCCAGATAAAGATTGAACCTTGCAGTGATAGCGGTAAGTATTATATAACATTGGCATTTTTATAAAAGTAACTGGACAATATTTGCATAGTGTAAAAAATAATAACAAAGCATGATTTCTGAGTATGAAACTCATTGCAAAATTGTATGGATTGAAAATAATGTAGATTATACATACATATCCGTTTAATGTTTTTCATAAAATATATTTTAGGTACAGATGATGATGATGATGATGATGATTTCATGGCACCGGAGAGATCTAAACCTAGGAAGCGTAAGGATTCGTCAGACGAAGACTTTACGTTGGCCAGATACAAGAAAAAATTAAATGTAATAGTATTTTATTGCTACACAATATCTTGAATGTAAGGGCCTGTTTCACCACACCCTGATATGCTCCGTATAGGCTTTCCCCACCCTATTGACTGTTGAGGTATGGAGAGATTGTGCAACAGGCCCCAAAAATTTTAACTGATTTTTCAATTTTAAACCTGCACTTGTACTGTAATTGCTGTTTTTAGAAATTAAAAAATAAAATTGTGTGTTCATACACACTTCTCTATTTTAAATTTCTGTTTTAAAAATTCTGTTTTAAAATTAATAACATTATTTTCAGAAAAAGAAAGGGGAGGCTGGCAATATAAAGCCAAGTATGAAAGGAAGATCTAAAGGTATTTTTTTTAATGCAATAATGCATAATGTTTTATTGCCGTTGTGACTTATTCATTTACTTCTTGACTTTAAGTCATTACATTATGTCTCGAAATGAAAGTTTTGTAGTATTTGTAAGACACAAAATTCTAGAATCAGTTACATTTCAAGACAATAGCAAAATAGTATAAAAATTGATGATTTACAGCTGGGCCAGAAATGATATACAAGGATGAAATAATAAGCAAGATAGAGATTGAGACAATAACAGAGGAAGACCGGCAGAATGAACATCAGGAGGTCTTGGAGACTCGGAGGCATATGAGGTTCCTTTGTGAGTGGTGCGCTGTTGGCTTCGTGATTGAAGAAGCTTACCAAGTACACATGAAACTGCATACCCAGGTGAAATGTTCATGATAAAATTAAAGACATAAGGGAATGCTGTGGATAACTAACATTTTATAATATATTATTCTCATTATGCATATAAATTCTGGTTAAAAAAGTTACAGGTAACTGTCAGTAACCAACACTGTCAGGGTGTAACAAAAGTAAGTGATAAAACTTTAGGGATAGAATGTGTTCCTGATATAGAGCGCACTGTGAAAGAGGGAGGGCTGAAAGCGAAAAAAAGTTTCGTGATTTGTATGGCCAAGCGTCCGAGCGACATGAGTTTACCCATACAGATCGAAAAAAAAAAATTTTCGCGTTCAGTGCTAGTATTCTTACAGTTAACTCTATATCAGTGACCCTAAAGTTTTGTCACTCTTGTTACACCCCGTATACTGAGCCAGAAATTCTAAAGTATATATCGCGAACACTAATCTTCCAGGAGAACGGCACCCACGAGTGCGAGCTGTGCCACATGTGGGTGCGCAACGCCGACGTTCTATACCGTCACCGGTTGCGGCACTACCGCCGGTACCGGTGCGTCGTGTGCGGCCTGCGACTGCGGGACAAGGACACCGCCGCCGCGCACATCATGAGCGACCACCAGGGCACCTCGTTCCCCTGCCCGCACTGCGACAAGGGGTTCAAGTCAGTACACACTATAAAAGTATCAAAGTATATCAAAATACAGTTTTAATACATTAGCCATACGGAACATATTAAACAGACATATTTGATTTTTTAGGTTTCTCTTATAGACTATGTTTAGATTTTTTTTTAGTATGCATACATACCAAAATACAGCGATTCAAATCAACTTGAAGTTGATTGTTTAGAAGAGTTCGTTCTGCAAAGACCTAATTATTCAACCATATTTTACATACAATTTTTATATACAAGTATCCAACTTAACACTGTTTATTTATCAATGTATTTTCTTTTATAGACGGCCTCAATATCTCCGACGTCACATAGCGCAGATGCACACGCGGGCGACCGAGTACAAGTGCCCCGTCTGCGGGCGCGTCTTCTACGAGCGCGGGTGGTTCCGGTGTCATGTCAGGTGAAATTCTACCATATACATAGCTGCAAGTCTTCTCAAGCCACCCTTACCTTGGCAACTCACCGAGTCGGCCATTAAAACACAAAGAAGAAGAGTCTACTGCATCGAATTCGGGGCGTACCGTTCGCCATTTTGGCCCCCGGTATTTTTACTGATGACGTCATTTGACGTTTCTGAAGTTTCTATTTACAAAACGCTAAATTCGAATGACCCTTCGCGGAAGCTTCCTTGGCGTATTTTGAACACATTCTATCTTAATCTGACAGATTCGATGAAATTTCAATACATAAACAACAACTTTTCTTCTAACCCGCAACGAAAATTCAATTCAAATTCAAACTATTGATTGTGTGCTTAAATAATAATTTAAATTTGAAAATGTCTATTTATACCACAATCACGAGACATGTTTCCACACAAGCTTAATCTGACCTGCTTAAACAAGTCTCAACCCAAACCACTTGGTTATAACATGTGACATCCTCAGATCCCACAACGAGGAAGTCCAGATGTGCGCGTCGCAGAGCCTCCCGTGCACGCAGTGCGGGCGCGTGTTCCGCCAGCGGTCGAACCTCAAGCGGCACATGTTGACGCACGTGCACGAGCCGGTGCCGTGCCCGCACTGTGACGTCACCGCCGACAACCCCGAGTTGCTGCGCGTGCACTGCCTCAAGATGCACCCCGAACTCGTCGGGTGAGTTATAGAGTAGGGTAATATAAATAGAGGGCGCCTTGTTTGTTAATTTTGACATGTTCAAGCAAGCAAAAGGGCACTTTCATCCGATCTTGCGTTCTTATATAATTGTTAAATGTTGTTTTACTGAATATGCATATAGAATGTGGTAAAAAAAAATAGGTAAAACCGTTTCGGTTGTGGAACATCGTGACGGGAGAATTTTATATACATCTATTAATTATATATTAATACACGAGCGGAAAACTTTTACGAAAAACGCGTAGATGTAAAAGCATGAAATTTCTCCCAGTTATAGGTTATATGGAAAAGGATCGTGGAATATTAATATTATTTTAAAATATTTTTTACTCTTGCATATTTTTTATAGCTCGTCCTCTACCCGATGGATTTAAATATTTAAGATCAAATTTCAACTACAAGGCGACCACTAGTATAATATGGATGTATGTCATCTGAAATAAACATTTTTTTTTTATTTATAATATAATTATGTTAACATTTGCTGTAACTAGTTGGTGGGAACACATTTTTCACTTAAGCATATGTACACAATACATAATTTCAGCTGTTCGACTTTATTAGATGTATATTTCTTACAGTTTTTAGGTGTAATGTGTCATCCTTGACAAGTTAAACATTGATGCACAATTTGCAGGGATGCGGACACGATATGCGTGCACTGCGGGCGCGCGTGCGCCACCATACCGATGCTGCACCGACACTTGAGACGAATGCACGCTGACAGGACCAAAAGGTTAATTAAAAATCTCATATAGAAATAAATAACAATAAATAGAAAGTAACTAATTTGTGAATCTAAACCATTCTAAGATACCCTTAAATACCTACAATTTCTTTTTATCAAAACGTTGAGTGACAAAAGACACGCACACAAGAATTATACAAAAGGCCTGCCCTGGCTTTGCATGGGTGTTAATAAATAATTACAATCACATGCTATCTGGCCAACCAAGTCCGAACTTTTTTGGCAGTTAGTTGGCGTTACAGTGCAGTATGTTGGGAGATGGTAGCACCATTTAGGGGATGACGCTACCATCGATACCTAATTTAAAATTATAATCGATTAAAAACATCTTCTTGTGGACCCTTGAATATCTACAAAGAATTTCAACAAAATCGGTTCGATCGATTTGTTAGGAGTTCAGTGACAAACTTGCTAACTTTCGCAGGTTCGAGTGCGACCACTGCTCCCGTCGCTACCTCACGAAGGGCGAGGTGAGGTCGCACATAATGTGGTCCCACCTCCGGCGGCTCGGCGGGCACGCGTGCGAGTGCGGGCGCGTGTTCCGCAACCCCGCGCGCCTGCGGCACCACCAGCGAGTCCACCACCTGCGCCTCACGGAGCCGCGCGACAAACACTGCCCGATCTGCGGCAAGGCCTTCGCGGTGAGTATGCTCGTGTGCGGGTGCGTACAGGCGTGCGTGTACGTGCACTTATATTGCGTCCACCACCTGCTCCTCACGGAGCCGCGCGACAAACATTGCCCGCTCTGCGGCAAGGCCTTCGCAGTGAGTATGCTCGTGTGCGGATGCGTACAGGCGTGCGTGTACGTGTACATATAAACAGATCACCTCCTAAGATACCTTACAATTTTGAAAACGGTATCCTAACGTGCAGTTTGTGTGCACGTACGTTCTCTACAAAATTAGGATACCTAAGTCATATGCGTGCCCATGACCGTCACAATATAATATAATGTGAAGTCAAGTCGTCGTGACCGAAATCGGTCTGGATATATAGATATATAAAAGACCATCATCAAATCATTTTATTTCAGTATTTTTTTTTATACATATTCCCGAAAAATTGAGTCGACGACGAATAATACGATTGCTTCACAGAACCAGCAAGTCCTTACTCGTCACATACGCGGTCACAGCGGCACCACGTATCCGTGCCAGGAGTGTGGGCAGACCTTCAAAACGCAGTCCTACGTCAAGGTGCACTACAAGATCAAGCACTTAAATATGACGCGGGCGCAGGTATGTAAATACACTTACCTACAGAGAGTAACAAAACATCCATACTTCCATACTAATATTATAAATGCGAAAGTGTGTCTATCTATCTGTCTGTTAACTCTTCACGCTCAAACCGCTGATCCGATTTTGCTGAAATTTGGTATGGACATACTTTGAGTCCCGGGGAAGGTCATAGGATACTTTTTATTCCGGAAAAATGTACGGTTCCCGCGCGATAAACTAATTTTGGCGCAGCGGAGTTGCGGGTATCAGGCTAGTGTTTAATAATAATTTGGGTTGTTTAACTGTTTGTGTCCATTAAAATATAGTTTATTGTTAAAGTTTACTACTTTTTTTACACTTTTTATTATTAGAAGAGTAACTTTTTTGTTATTTATGGGCAAGCTCCTCAGTCTTTTACTCTTATGGCGGCTGGGTGCACTCACCTCGTCTCGCCTGACAGCTTCTTGCGAGATTCTCGCCAGAGAGCTCTCGGCGATGATAATAATAAATAAATAATAATAATAATTCTTTACTTTTCCTCACAAACAATCTTAAGGGCTACATAACAGTAACGTGCAGTCACCATTAGGCGTGAAGGCAAAAGGCGTTTTTCTGTTAACAGTCGGATAGGCTACCTACAACTTATTTGGCAGATTCTTCATAATTCATCTGTCGGACATGTTGTGGATAGTCTATACGGCGCTCATTAGGACGTGGTGAAGCATTCCTTTAACTGTTTATTTTCCAGGTGAAAGCGGAGAGCAAACGGAAACTCCTCATGGTGGACAACGTGGACGACCCCCCGAAGTTCCGGCGGCCCCCCTCCCCGCGACCCCCCGAACACCCCCCGGATCTGCCGACCCTCGCCTTCGCGGACGTGGGGGGCATCAAGCAGGAGGTCATTGAGGTGCCGAAGTTCGAGACCTTCATAGATATACCACGGTAACTCGTACATGTAGGGAGCCACGAGACTTTGAGGTACAGCTCGACCACAACCGCTGTACCGCGCCTTAGGAACTTGGGGCGGGGCGGGGGACGGGTAAAGAAAGACCTTTGAGTTGACACGAGATCAGTATAATTGCTCGACGTATCTTGTGATGGTATTCAACAATTTCAAGATAGAACTGTATGGAGCGAAGAAGTATTTCAATTGTCTGTTTAAACTTTTTTAAACATACGAATAGTGTATAAAACGTCGTAAAGCGAATAAAACTTTTCTTCAGCATTCAGCGATGCATATATCCCTTCAAAATGGAATAAAATAATGGCACCAAGACTATCTGACACGAAACAACTTAAATCAAAATCAAGTGTTATAAAAAATAAAACTTAACTTAATGAGTTAAAGCTCACAATCGTACAAAAGTTAAAATCGCGGTCTCGGAGCGACTAGAAGCACAAAAGCGCTTAAGCGCGGTTTTGCCGGTGCCACTTTTTAGACGGCAACTGTGAATCTTTATAATATTTGATCGAAGCAGCAAACTTAACAATAGGGAATATGCATGATTATTTATTATATATTTAAATAAATCTTTCGTTATTGAAAAACGACGTAGTCCAATCAGTTTTTTGATAAAACTGAAAACAACAAAGTTACAAGCCTTTAAAGTAGTCAGTTAGAAAGAGATATCCGATATTGACTGTGACGTTTAAGTCTAGAAGTTGCATACAAAGTTCATACTAAATTACGTTTTGAGAGAAAGAGATGGGTGGAAAACATAAATCGCATATATCTTATTTCTCAACAGAATTCAGAGATTTTATGTGATTCTGTATATCTTTTTATTCTCTCATAGTAATTTGCATTTAATAAACTTTGTTTTACACGCATCTTCCCTGTTGTGTTCCTCTCATCACGAGACAACGCACGACCTACCTTGGAATTTAGTCTCGTGTGGATACTGCTAAGGCGCGGTATACCGCTTGTGGTCACTTGTATAATATATTAACTAGACTATTTTTTAAATTATTAACTAGACGATTACGTGCGGTTGTGTCCGCTTAAATAATGCCGCGGGAACCGTACAATTTTCATATTATACAAATCGATCGTTTCGAAAACATATAATACGGTTTTGACACAATCGATTAAAAAAAATTAAATTAAAATTATTCTACTTATGTGACAAAGGAAAAACGAAAGGACGCCATCGCCAAATAAAAACGTATGGAATTCATCGCCGGTAACTCTATATAGTAGGAATAACGAAAACGTGTTGGCTAGGGGCTGTTAATTTTTATCGTTTCGTGGCTCATAGGTAGAAAATAGGTGGTATAATACTTGTAGCTGTGTTCGTGTGATAAAACTTGCCAATATAATGTAAGTAGCGGTTAATATTTATTTGTATATAGGTCATACATAATACATAATGATACCATGAAATACCTCCAATGTTATACTTAAGACGAGATTGCTTTGGGGTCCGATTCTTTAAACTCGAACGCTTCTCGCGAGACAGACTGAATCGGAAGATCATTCGAGTTATGAGAATCGAGTCTCTGATTCACAATTTTCAATTCGATTTGGCAAATTTTGATGCCCAATAGTCAATAAGCGCTTTGGCTAGCGTTGGAAAATATTGGTCTATGCGATCCTCGCGCACGCTACCGCGATCGATATTCAAATAAAAATACGTTTAATTGAGCTCAAATTCTTTCTTTAAAATTCTCTATTATTATATAGTAGGTTTAAGTTAAATTTTGCTCAACAGGAGTGGCGGCATCGGTCGCTAGACCAATGTTTGTGTGTCGCTAGGTTCGTTAACTCACTTTTAAATCAAAATCTCTGCAGAATGGAAATTGTGAATTAGTCTACAGGTATAACTTATTCAAATATTATTATTTACTTGAAGCATGACTGATCTTGAGTTATTATGAAACAAAGGGTGTTAAAAAGTCAATCCCATTAGTAATAAAAATGTTATAAATTAATTATCTATGCAAAGTTGTGTATTTGTTAATGCCGATTTTCCCAACCCTTGTTAAACATAGAATGTTATATAAATATGTTTTATTGTTAATGGGATTTTTCTTTGTGCAGAGAGCAAAATTGACAAAACTCATAAAAAACTTTAGTACAGTTGAGCGTTTGCAAATTGTTGAGCCGACCTATTTATTTTTATTTATTGAAGTAAAAATTTCTGTAAATGCGTTACGCATTTTTTGGAGTGTAATTTTATCCGACTGCGCCAGAGGGAAGGATATGTTTGTCAAGAGTACCTATGTATGTCTGTATAATTGTTTGACACGTTCTGCAGCCTAAACGGCTTGATGGTTTTTTAATTCGTATTTACTGTGAAAGTGATACGTACGGATGTGACGTGACGGACGTGAGAATGAATACGTACGGATTTTTGGCGCCAGAATAGAATATTGCATTGTTTAAATTGCAACGGTTTCTACAGTCGTGTTTTTTTCTACTGTAGCGTCCTTGGATGACTACACACTTTTATTTGATGATTTGAAATGAAATGATCGACTTGATAAATGATACTTTATAATGATCATCGTTTTGATGCGATCGAAGCGAACGAATGACAAACGCGTCACAGACGCTGTCTCCAAAAAAGTTATTATTCGTATCGTAGATTTATGTTAAACCACACGTCAGGGGACATGGTCTAATGGAAAATTCGTAAAGTGCCCTTTTCATATATTATCACGTCTTGTTATTAACACATTCGCAAAATATCCGGTGCGGGCCAAAGTAACTGCAGCGATGTTTTGCCACCTCGCAGATTTTCTTTGAGTTCCCGAAGTCAAACCATCGGGGCACTGAACTTACTACTTACATAAAAATCGTAAAAAACTGTAACAACACCTTTCTGGCTAGTTACGTCACAACAGTGTCTAACTCCCGCCGAGTGCGTACTGGCCAAAACGGCTAACAAGCAAAAACATAGTCCATAGTTCCCTGCATAGTCTATCGATACCATCACTCTGTACTCCTTCTCGTAATCAACCCAGATGCTGTTCCCTGTTCGACGCAGCGTCCAGTTGATAAATACTGTTGACCTGTGTACCAGTTGTTAAAACTTCTTCATTATCACAAATAGTACATGTTTTACCATCAAAAGTCACAACGTAACCATTCTTAACTACTGAATTAGTACGTAAATTCGGTACATATTATGCATCACTTGACGACCTCTGTGGCTCAGTTGGTAAGCGCGTTGGTGGCTTATGCCGGGGGTCGCGGGTTCGAATCCCGCCGACAGAGCAAGTTTTTCAATGTTCCTGGGTCTTGAATTTGTATTAAATATGTGGATCATATAATAACTATCTTAAATATGTGTATTTTATAAAATATTAAATATATTTCCGTTGTCTGGTGCCTGTAACACAAGTCCTTCGGGTACTTAGCACAGGGCCAGACTGACATGGTGTGAAGCGATAGATATAATGAATATGCAATTTCGAAAAGGGCACATATCTGTAAATTTAAAATGTTCAGGAATTGAAAAAAACTAAATATTTTCTAAACCATTGTTTTATATCTAAAAGTAGCTATCGAGTAACATTTTGGTGTTAATATGCTTACAAAAATGACAAAATGATTTATTTTAAAATTAATATATATGTGTTATTAGATATATTATATTTGTGAGATGTGCCCTTTTCGAAATTAACAGTAATTGAGTACAATAAATTAAACAAAAAAACATTAGAAACATGTGTCACTTTTATTTTAGGCATCTAAAATCAAACATATTACTAAAATTAAACATGAGTAACACGCATTTATTAAAATTCTTCTTCTGCAGCCTCTCTTTCAGTAGTTGTAGGCCATTGTAAGATTTCTTCATAAAAATCTATAAATTCAGCCGGTATGTATTGTTTCACCTTTGAAATGTCTGCAATTTTTAGATGATTTATAGGTACTTTACCACTATATGCTGAGTTTGATTGGCTAGGCAAGTTACTACAAGTACCTTTTACTTTTGAAAGAATGTATATTTCTTGAGAAATGTCACTATCTATAAAGCTTTTTGCGATTACTTCTCCAGGTTTTCTTGGGTCAAAAACAAACTCGTTATAAGTCGATACTTGAAAAGTAACTTTTTGATTTTTAGGTACATCTTTTCCATAACTTCTCACTGATAAAGTTTAGCTTTAAAATTTATTTGAGCCCATTTCTTGAAATCTGTAATGTCTTCTGTATTGACTTTTTCAACGTTAAATTTCTCCGTGTTGCTGGATTGTACTATAAGATCAATATATTGTTGGTGGGTAAACACACGGTATTCGCGTCTGATTTTCCTTTTGACAACTGAAAAATTTCTGTCGCAATCATTAAAAGAGTTTTCCAGTACGAGGTGTACTGGAAAATATATATGGATCATCATATTTTTTTGTACAGATAATGCCATCAAAAATCGAATCACCGTATTATTCTTGGTCTGTCCGGGGCAACCGGCACAAAAAAGATGAAGATCAGTTATCGTATCGGGAACGTACATATTCATGTAATGATTTAGGAAAGACGACACTTCGTTGGGGCCTTTTAATGCTTGCCCTTCATGATACGAGTAAAATGTTCCTTTGCCAGTCTTCATATTGTGTATACAAAATTCGTAGACCCAAAGTTGTCTGTAGTAAAAAATTTCCTGTACAGGTAGAGTAGGTAAAGGTAAATTTTGCATGTAATCGAAAGATAATCCTAAAACCGTTTCATCACTGGAACATTTTTCTTGTATTTCTTTTACTTTTTTAAAAAAATTTCCAGCACGACGCTTGTGTATCATTAATTCTGCAGCTGCTGTTCTTTTAGCGCCATCATTTAAATGAGGATCCCTCATCTTAACATTCAGTTCTTCACACTTACTGCAAACGTCGATTTGTGGTCTCCCAAATGATAATTCAAAATTCGAATTAAAATATTGCCGAAAAAACTGATAGTTTATTTTGTCCGCCATTTCAGGTGTCCGGCTCAAAAATATTTCATGTAATTTTTTAATATTTAATGACGATGACAAATATTGTTTTTTAATATCGTTAGAATAATGGATTTCTTTTTTATCAAGAGCATCTTCAAAGTCGTGAATTTTAATGCAATATTCGCCAGAAATAACATTACTCCTTGAACCTACTGCTTTTCCTCTCTGATCATGTGGTATTTTATTCTGTTTCTTTAGTTCTGTCAAACGTCGGCATCTTTTAACAGTAATTCCATATAAACTTAAGAACGCATATTTACATACCTTTCTTTTTTTCGTACCAATTTCTACAAAATATTTACAGGACACCGTTTTAGGTTTCGCCTTAGCCGGATCATCGGTTCGTTTTGAGGTGTCCTTAGGTATAAATAATTCTATCCTGCTTTGAAGATAAATATCTTGTTCGTTTTTAGTTTCAAAAGAATTAATTTTTTCAATCAAGCAATCCACATCGTCTTCAGACATTTTTTCAAAACATTTTTGGGGGCACCTGGAACAATATCGGTTAACAATAACTGAAATTGATAAACAAGAGAAACAAAACAAACATGAAACTCAATAACATAGGTAATTTCAATAAAATATGACAGGTCATAAAATAATCTAGGTTATCGTTTTAAATGATTACGAATAACATGAAACTATGTAGGTACCTACCTATATTATTAATCAATGAACTTACCGGCAACTTGTTCCTGTTCGTCGTCCTGGCATTCGTCTCCCTTTGTGGTTAACATGTGGTAAACCTTTTATTTTAGAAGTTTTAATGACAACATGTTTATAGTTCTCTTGATTTCTTACTCCTTTTTTTCGGAATTTCGTTATCGGATTCAGAAGAACTCATTGTGTGCGCTTGTAAGACTAACGGACGTGTTAACTAACCACTGCCAACACAATGACTGATGCAATATTTGCTTGTACTACATCATACTAACGAAAGAGACAGACATATTTTGGTTTAACGGTCGTATTTTTAATTCAATAAGTTCGAAAAGGGCACATCAGAGTTGTGACCTTTTCGAAATTGTTTCTGTACAGAGCATGACGTTGATAGTCGAATGAATACAGAGATGGGCCCTTTTCAATGTAAATGGGTGTAGGCAAGCATTTACACCACATTTGTACAAAAAAACCTGTTTGGCAAAATATGCGACATGTGCCCTTTTCGAAATTGCACATTCTATTATTATTATCACTTATTGTCCTTACACAGTTTTCGTGTTGCACTCTCGTACCTTACTCTGTAGTGGATATATTTGCACCATTTTATTTTGATCACACTTTGCCATCGCTTTAACAATATTTAATATTGCACAATTCCATTCACATGTGGTCAGTTGCTCCGGAGTGAATGTACCACAAATCTCGGTTTGTATTCGCCTGCCATGTATTTTAAATGACGGACGGACATTCACTTAATAAAATGACAAGTAATGAAGCCTTGTAACTTGAAAAACACTGCCTTGAAAAACCACCGTAAACTAATGAAATTAATTGGGTAAGTGAACAGCAAAAGCAGAAAAATTCAAGAGATGCTTTTACACAATGACGTATTTTACTCTATAATGCAGGTTCTATTCACGTCTCGTTTGCGCAAGATAATCCCATATGGATCAGAAATGGATGCCTAATGTAAAATCTAATCTCTTGTCTGTGGGTAATTAAAGGGCAAAAAACAGAAACAGATTAGAATTTTTTAAAATTTGTTATAACCAATTGGATATTACCTACCAGTTTTGAAAAAAATCTACTATGGATATTGGCATTTTTGATACAATGCGTCAATATGCATCATTATCAGGGTTGTCACTTATATTTACGTAAAATAGTTTTAGCAACGATAGTGAAATTTTTTTTAAGCCACAAATAAGATACCTACCTACTATAATTTGCAAAAGAAATTCGAAAATCAAACCAAATCAATAACTTCTTCCATTTCTTGACCATGACAGTCCTCAATTTCACACTGGGGTAAATTATTGTACCTTTCTAACCATTTTTTGAAGAAAATTAAGTCATCTATGTTCTTCCATTAATCACCGTAATGTTTTGTTCAAAAGATTTTGAAAACATCAGTCAATATTGCCTGGGCAACAGAAACTCCACAAGGCGAACGTTCTGGCTGTAATTGCGTTATTTTTTTACCACGGGCTAAAACACTTTTAGATGTTCCAGTGTCACTGTTGTATGAGAATTTCCCTCTCACCAAGACATTTGTATACGTGATCGAACGCTTTAATATGATTCTTCTTTTCACCGTGCTGGTTTTGAAATGCAGCTTATCTGGTTTTTTAGAACATTTCTTGTAGCAGTGCGCCAATCAAAAACTGGAACTTAAGAAATGAGATCCATATACCTTTGAGGGTTTGTTATATTTTCACCAGCACGGCATTTTTTTTAATGCAGGCAAAAACCGGATCTGGGGGCATGAATGAATGCCCAGTTACTGGGTATATGACTTCTACGCGTTTAATATGCCGGGGAGCTGTACTGAACCAATTTATTAACATAACAACCATGTATTGTATTCTTATTTTGGCCCGCGCAGCCATCAGCCATAAGCCGAATGGTTTTTATGAAATTCAGATCCAGTAAAGATAATGCATGGTGCAAAGCACAACATATCTCATTAGATGACTTTGCTGCAACATCTTCGGTCCACAAATATGCAATAAAATTTCCTTTTTTTAAAGAAGTCCGTGATGAGCCCTGAACTACGGTAAAGTTGAAAAGCTAGATTTGTCTGGAATAATATGTCGTCTGGTCAGGAATTTTCGGCATGGGGAGATTCTTCTGGCAATCGAATGATAGGGTTAGAAGTCCTTCTTTTTCTTCCTTTTAATAATTGAAAAGAGCTTTTGCCCGCACCTTATGTATTCTTTTTTGATCCATCAAGCCTTGTTTATTAAAATCATTTTTTTTTCTATTTTAATTTTTTCTGATAGTTGTGGACAAGTAGAACATACATCTTGCCGAACAGCACCGAAACCAATGTTAAATGAAGTGTTAAACACTTTTCTAAAATAAGAGGCCATTACGGAATATCCCGGCAATGCTCGATCGCTGTACATTGCGTGCATTTTTTATTGACAAATCGGGAGCCAAATATATCCAGTGACGGTCTTTTCCACGACAATAATGCGTTTCTAAAGGTGTAAAAGATTTAATAATTTTTTCGACTGCTTCTTTTCGTGATGCAAATGTGAAGGTTCCTCTATCTTCTCCTCGTAATTCTTTTGCTATTCCACCTGAGCGTATGTGTCTTTTAAGTACTTCCTGTACTCGTCCTTTATTTAGTTTTAATATACCCATAAAACTTTTTAAACAAACTGATACCAATGAATTGCTCGAGTGCTTTTGTAGATCTCCTTATTTTATTTGAAGTACTTATGCAATATTTCAAAGTGAAGTTATCTTGATGTATCTTTGACGGGTTTTCATAAAATATTTTATGAAACCAAAATATATCTCTTGATGTTAAAGAACTTCATTTATATATATTTTAATTTTGGTGACAAGTTAGGTTATGTTGGTAAGAAGGTAGTTGAATATCTGAAAATATAAAAAAAAAACATACCTAGTCGGCTACTAACAAAATCGACATTAACATGTAGGTACTTGTAGAAAAAAATATCATATTTTTTTGCTCGACTTGGCGCGGGTTCTGCCATGCCTTCAATGCCCCGATTTTGTGTTGTTCGGGGAACATGCATGTGCAAACATTCATAAGAAGCGGTTATGAAAAAGTTCGTGAAAAGCATTCACAAAATTCGATGCAAATATATATACGGGCTCAAGCTCAAGTCAAGCTAAACAAAACCGTTTAATAATAATTAAAAACCGAAGGAAGTACCCATTTAATGTTACAACAATTCACTCAGCTATTAAGGTTACCAACATACCTTCTTTGGAAAAATCTGTATTTTTTTCACAATTCCGCAATTTTTCTCACGCTTGTTACATACAACCATTCAACATTTGCTGACGTGCACCACACTAAAATTTATAAATGCGTGGTAGAAGTCCCATTTGGCACTTCCGCAGTCAATCTAACATTACTCTGTTCTTACGGCCATCTGTTGGTGCCCCCTAATCTTGACGGATTAATTACGAAATTTTTACGTCTATTACGTGTTCAGCAGGCAGTCATGGATGGTATTGAAATATATTTTTTATTTTTATTTAATATTTTCTTGCAGTTATGCAATTTCACATGAAGCCGATTCGTAGATTGTGAATTGTGATGCAATAGAAGATTTTACGTTTCACATTTTCTTGCGTTTATGCAATTTTATATGACGCCCATTGTAGGCTGTCATAGACTGATGCAATAGAAGTTTTTGGGTTTCAGATTTTCTTGCGTTCATGCCTCCACCGACATTCCTATGACACCGATTCTGGGCTGTATAGACTGATAGAATAGTAGTATTAAGGTTTCACTTGATCTTGCGTTTGTGCAATTTTCTATGAAGCCAATTGTAGGCTGTCATATACTGATAGAATAGAAATGACGTGATGTGATGCGTTTATAGAAGTATTACGGTTTCACATTTTCTTGCGTTCATGCAATTTTCTATAACGCCGATTGTGGGTTGTCATAGACTGTAATGGAATAGAAGTATTATTCACATTTTCTTGCGTTCATGCAATTTTCTATAACGCCGATTGTGGGCTGTCATAGACTGTAATGGAATAGAAGTATTTAGGTTTCACATTTTCTTGCGTTCATGCAATTTTCTATAACGCCGATTGTGGGTTGTCATAGACTGTAATTGAATAGAAGTATTTAGGTTTTACATTTTCTTGCGTTTATGCAATTTTCTATGACGCTGATTATGATGGTACAGAAGTATTAAGGTTTCACATTTTCTTGCGTTCGTGCAATTTCCTGTGACGTCTATTGTGGGTTGTCATAGACTACGAGTATAATGAAATAGAAGTATTTATGTTTCACATTTTCTTGCGTTTATGCAATTTTTTTATGACGCTGATTATGGGCTGTTATAGCAAGTGATGGAATAGAAGTATTTAATTTTCACATTTTCTTGCGTTTATGCAATTTTATATGACGCTGATTATGGGCTGTTATATTTTAGGAGACTCTGAAGTCCATAACTGTATCGACTTTAGTAGTTTAGTATATTACGATAAATGTTTACTATGACACCAGTTTTAGGATATTGCACATTCTAATGCGACCGCAGACATTTAAGTGACTTCACTTGAACATACTTATGCACAAATTAAAGCAGTACAAATGTACACCTACAATGTTTGACGTGTGTTTTTTTCTATCAATATCTTTAAGATATTGATAAAAACAACAAACACACAGAGAGAGAGACGTTTATCTTGTGTGAAGATGATACAGACATTTATGGAACGTCTGATATGATTTATTTGTTATTAAAGACTTTTTACATTTAAACATCACAATATTGCAACGGTCAGTGATCGCCATTGTTTCACCTTCTCTCGCAGGATTCGTGAGGATTATGCATACTACAGGAGATGGATCAGTTGAATGGCAAGCACGCATGATAACCTATAGTTATAGTAAACAAAATTTAAAGTGTATGACACTGGTTTGTATATATTTGTGTCAGACATCAAACTCCTTTTTTTCTGCACATGTTCCTCAGTACTCATAACTACAGTGGCGTTTCCTTTATCAGTCTTTAGCACTAAGATTTCATTGTTGTTTCTTAACAGTTTTAGTGCTAGCCGCTCTTCTGTAGTTATGCTACTCTTTGGCAGCTTCGACTTTCGTAATATTACCGCTATATCCTGCCTTATAACTTCTGCATCCGCGGTTGGAACTTTATTACGTGAAATAACCTGCTCCACACTACACACTATTTCCTCGTATGAAATTCGCTGAGGTATCAATGCACAATACATTCCTTTGGCCAATATACTTTTTGAAGGGTCATCCAGCACTTCATCTGACAAATTGATCACCAGAGTTTAGAGTCCCATTACTAGTGGTTATCCATGGGTTATCACGACATTAGTGAGTACACAAATCATTAAATTTGCGGTTGTGGCTCACTCCACACAACTCATATGTTCGCAAAGCTTGATGGAACGTTATACGATCACATTTGTCAAGTTTTTTTGTAGTAGATAATACTCTACTGCATTCCAAATTCACTGTGTATAGTTCACTCACTACTTTACTCAGTTCAATGTGATTGTTCCGTTTAAGCTGTTTCAGCAAACGAAAACTCGCAGTCGTTAGAATCCTCTTCGAACCCGCTCTGTCCTCACGCGGTTTTATCCACACACATTTAGATAACACTGCACTTTCGCGACACCGTGACAGGAATGAAACCGACGTTTCCGATCGAGTGCGTTTTTACGAAAGAATTCCAGATGTTTTATTTTTCTAACAATAACCGGCCGGTAACTATATAATAATTAAAACTAATTTATCGGGACTTAAACGCGACTTTTTTTTTGACGTTTCGGCCGTGTTACAACGGCCGCGGTCACGAAGGAACTGGAGCGCGACGTCTTCGTTTGAGCCGGGCGGTCTGTTCTTCGACTACCCTCGAGTTATCCAACATTTGTGTTTCCAGTTATGTCAAAAATAAAATCGAGACATTTGAACATTATTGTTTGTACAATTTTTCGTGGCCATACCCATAATACAACGAAACAGTTTATGAGGTATTAACAAAACATTGAAATAAAGGGATAATCCAATAAAAAGTACCTAATAGTCATCCTAGCCTAATACATACAACTTATGTTAATAACAATTTCATCAGCTAATAAATTATGTACGAGGACAGTCTATTCTAAAGTACTTGATGTTCACCCTAGCCAAATGTCAAACAATATTTGATTTAGTTAACTTATCCGTGAAATTTTACACCACAATTTGGATACCATACACTTTTGCAACCTCGAACAATACAAATAATTGTAATTTGTATATTAAAATACTTGCAAAACAAAGAAATATAGAAATGCTGTAAACAACTGGCAGCCATTATGCTTTGCGACTACGTTTTGACAAATGATTGTGTTGCTATTGCAAAAATACTACTTTTATAAAATAGAAATCTAAATAATAAAAAACGTTTATTTTTAATTTAGCTTTTCATCTTATGCAACGTACGACGTATTTAAGGCTTAAAATAAAATTGATATTGTTAATAGGAAAAATCTAATAACGCGTTGGCAACTCTGTGTTTCACAAATGAGCGAGTAAAAACTACATACACATGTACATAAGACAAGAACAGGACACAACTGAAAGGTCAACAAAGTTAAAAAAAAGTGGTCTTCACCTTTTTGTTAAGCATGCAGACTCCATTAGATTCCATACCTCTAGGTTTCCCGGTATACCATTATTAAGCGTAATGCTGAACAAGTGACGTGATTTAAAATAAATTGTGTCTCTTGGTTTCCACGTACACCGTTATTCAGCCTTTATACAGTCTAATTAATGATTAAACGAACTTACCTGTAAGTGAAGTTCTATCATAATTATATAAAGCGCCTCGCCTGAAAGAGATGCACAGAATTGACGCCAGCTTAAAAGTTTCTTTTTCTTAAACAGACGTTTAGATTGGGCTAAAATTCTACGGTAGTTTTTAAGAATTTATCTTCAGTCATGCTTATGTTATAATACTTTTATACTCCCTTTCTAGTTTTTATCATCTCTGTGCATTCACTATTCCACCATGGAGGGGATGATACTTTTCTTTTGACTGAGTTTTTAATGGGTATAAGTAAATCTGCAGTTGAAGATATAATATTACAAAGCTCAGTGTAACATTGATTCAAATTTAATTGATGAATATCAGGTAATGATGACACTTTTATTTCCAAAATTAAATCGTAAAGGTCCCAGTTGGCACGAGTCAGTCTGTATTTAAGTAGCGGAGTATGATCTACATGCGGAATGTATCTAAGAGGGTATACAATACTTATAGGGTTAATGATCACTTCCATATGTACTATCAAAACGTTCCCATAGTAAAAAAAGTAGACAAGTCATTTGAGCAACAAGAGAGATCTACACAACACTTTCTTTGTCCAGGAAGGGGCAAAACAAACGCTTACTACGATCACAGGACAAAACAATATAAAACTATACTAATAAATTGATATCAGATACCAAGGCCGTCAAATGATTTAAGCAAAAAGTTTGAATAACAAACCGACGCGCTCGACACTTGACAGAAACTCTTCATTTTCAATGTACTGATATAATAATATTTTTATATATTCAATCCGTTTTTTCCAAAATGAGATTTATTTAAAAGTTATAAACATATAACTCACATTCTCTTATTCTCATTTCTTTCCTCTTGAGTTCTAGGAAATTTTATATACTTTGCTTGAATATGGGGCAAGTTTAAAAGCTTTGTTGTTTGTTTAATAGCATTTGATACTGTTGGCTGCGCAACAGAGTGGGCAGATATATCATCAACGGGTCGTTGGTAAGAGCCCGTTGCGTAAAATGATGATGCTATTAGCACCTGCAACAACTGTTGGGGCTGAGCCTGGAGCCGTGTACTGGAAGGTGCCTTGATGATGGTGGTGATGAATGAAAGTGGATGATGTGACCCAATACGGTTCATTGAATGATTTACATTAATTTATTATGATTATTAGTATGACACTTATCGAGTGGGGTGGGGGCGCGCCGCGCGGTCCGGGCGCGGGCCTACATCATCCCCGCGTATGTGTGCGTGTGACGTCGATGTGATGCGTCGACAACAACATTCAACTTGTAAAACCAATGTGAAAATAGCTCTGTATGTCACTCTTTTCAAGCCACAGGACTGGAGAGTAATTTTTTTCTTTTTTTGTCTTCGAAGATAACAAAAAAATAGTCGAGTGTTATTGATTGTGTGGTTGTTGGTAAGAACAAATCTTTTCCTTGTATTTTTGAAACATTTTTAGCATTGTTCCTTTACATTGTCGAGTCCAAATTATAAGAATATTATAATAAATCGTCAGCATAGTGAAATACAAATTATTACCTTTTGTTCAAGGGTAATGGCGGCCCTTGTGCTCCCACTGTGGTAATGTGGTCTTAGTTCACTGCACAGTGTCCAAACTAATGGTTTGCTCAGCCTGTATTGTTTGATGAATAGCGTATCACTTATGGATCACTAAGGTCTCTGAGCAATCGTCCCTGAATTTTAGCTTCCTGCATTTGCACAGAATAATCGTATTCTTAAAAATTCTAATATGCCCAATTCGTCGCACATTCTTAATTCTTAAATATAAAACACAATAATACTAACAAGTAACAATAAGTCAAAAATCCCAAATTGACAACCTTAGTTATACAAGTTACTCAGAAAGTAAATAATATTTGGAACTGATGAAGAAAAGACATCGGTCGAGTTGTCTTTGCAAAAGTTCTACCATCATTTAAGACTGACCTCGTACCTCGTATTGCTTGAGTGTGTTTTTCGAAATTGAGGCTAGTGTACTGTGTCAAGTGAGCCAGCGCTGGTACGCCTCGTCTCGATAATGCGCTCCGGATAAGACTGCTGCCGCCAGGGTAATCGACTCGTGTATCCGACGCGAGCTGCAATTGGATATTATTAAACTTTCATCAGGTGGAAAAGTGAGATTATTAGACACGGCAAGTGAATGAAATAGTGGATACCAGGCATGTGTAGGCCATAATACCTTGTGCTTTTTTCAAAAATGATTTTGCGAAGAGCTTTCATAATGACAGAAAAAGGTAAGGAAAGCGTAGAGAAAAAAATTATCCAACGGCACGGTACATGAGTCGTGGCTATGGCATCTGGGTCTCGATGCCAGGAAATATTTTTTTCGGAATTTCGTATGGTTTGAGTAATGCAGTGCACTCCCGTAGGATCTCCCATTCACGTTCAGTTGATTGTTGTAGACTGACTGTACTTAGTTTGTCCGTCATGAAGAGAGATATTGCCCTTTTTTGCTCTAATAATATGTTTATCATGTAAAAAGTACCGTTCGAACTTGTGGTAAGATCTTGCACGAACGTGTGCTCTGGCAGTTTTAGTTCATTTTGTATCAGGTTTAGTTTTTCTTGTGCCACTGTTGAATGGTTAAAGCGGCCTATAATTTTTCTAACTGCGACAATAACGTCGATCACATTTTGTTCCTTTAACGAAGCTTTTACGAATAATTGTAGCGTATGTAAATATAGCATCCTTAGCCAACATATTTTTTTTATTTTTTATTATACTTTTTGCACACAACAGAGTACATAGGCGTTCTTAATGCCTTATGGCATTTTCTTCCAGCCAACCTTTGGGTGATGATGAGATCAGATGAGGTAGATGCAAATTTAAACTACCTCATCTGGTCAATGCTATAACATAAAATAATAATATAAACTATATAATATACTTAATAAATTAGTAATACAATTAATATCTAATTCAAAGCATACATATTGTCTAACCTTTACGGTTTTCACCACATTGGGTCCATTGTCTCTTAAGACAAGATGAATGCGATTATCAATATCCCAGTTCAGGGATAAATCTGAAAGCACTGATCGAATATTGTCCGCCGTGTGTTGGATCCTTTGAAATGTGACATCCGCAAACAGTGGCGTAACTATACCGTTCGAGGCCCGTGGCAAATTCGCTTTCGTTCTACCATAATTCTTCAATAAGTAATCATTGTCCTCTGTCAACTCTGCCATTGTTACTAATTCGTAATGATTACCTTGAAATCTCTCCCATTCTACCTCTAAGCTTGAAAGCCTCGTCTAAATATAGGAACGTCTTATCCTCTTGTTACTACTGGGTCTCTGCGGTAGTAATCTGAGTGTTCTGATGATAAATGAAAAGCTTATTAAAGACAAACCCGTTTATTGTCGCAGGTGACCGGTTTGTGTCACCGCGCTAAGAACACTAACTCGATACTGCAAGTATCGTAATACATAAAAGTAATTGATATACACATATTATATTAGGTATGTCCCCACATTTTGTTATTTATAGTTGTAATTTTATACCCTCACTGTGAATAATTTTCTGACAAGTCACAAAAAATTTTGATACACCCACAAGTTTCTCATTTCGAGTAATCAAAATCAAGTGACAACTGTCATATTTCAGTTTGACATATCGATAGTGTTGCCAAATTAAAAAAAATTACGGAGATTGTTGGAAACAATTAAAATGAACGGGTGTGGAATATGCTCTAGGCAAATAAAGCTAACTGAACTAAAAAATTGTTCTTGAGTTTAAAGTGAAAATTTTGTGAAACAATCAAAGGCTCACAAAGCGACCTGGAAGTGTTCCGAGTTTAAAAACACCGAGAAACGGGGTGGAACCTCCCGTTCTCCTCCTCGGGATCGCCCAGTAACTAACAACTTAGAAGACTTTGACGACCGATTAGCTTAAGCCGGGGTTCGCGGGTTCGAATCCCGCCGACGGAGCAAGTTTTTCAATGTTCCTGGGTCTTGGTTGTGTGTTAAATATGTGTATCATATAATAAAAATAATAAATATGTATATAGTATAAAAGTATTAAATATATTTCCGTTGTCTGGCACCTGTAACACAAGTCCCTCGGGTACATAGCACGGGGCCAGACTAACTTGGTGTGAAGCTTCCATAGATATTATTATTATTATAACTTAGAGGAGCTATATCAATAGGAAGCTTGAAGATTCTCTGTTTCAACTGTTGAGAGATATTAGAAAGGATTTTTCAAAAGAAAGTGCTATTACTCGATGCAAAATGGAAGACAACAAAAAGCCTTCAATTTATGTCTGAGCAATACAATCAGCTTACATAGGAACTCGGCCTAAAAACCAGGCGAATGGAGAATCTGGTGACTGAAATAAAACTTTAAAAAAGAATTTAAGTGAAGTAACTGCCAGGTTGAATCAAATTGAACAGCAATCCCGTGAGTCAAATTTAAACATCCAGTGTGTCCCAGTGTGTATTTAATTGTTAAGCTGCCCAGTCCACTAGTCCGCAACAATATTATAGCAGCCGTCAAAACATTTAATAAAAATCACGCAACTGATAAATTGAACTCTTGACACCTGGGAATAGCGAGCAAGATTCACGTTAATAAACATTTGTCTCCAGCCAATAAGCAGCTAAACGCACAAGTTCGTCACTTTGCGTAAGAGAAGGGATTCCAATTTGTGTGGGTACGAAACGGGCGTATATTTATTAAAAAAGACATTAACTCTAAAAACTTATTGGATAAGCACTCAGAATTTCTTAAGTCTCTGCTGTGCACTTCCCCGAAAATTTGATTCCGTATTTTAATTTTTTTATTATTTATCCTTAAGTTAGTGATTGATTATATATTATATTATTTTTCTTGTGTCGCTATGCCCTCTATAAACATGTTAGACAATTTTACAAATAGTCATAATACCTTCAATATAATATATCAAAATGTTAGGGGTCTTCGGACCAAAACAGAAACTATACGCTACAACGCACTTCTTTACAACTATGATGTAGTTCTCCGTACCGCGACTTGATTAAATAACTCTATTTATGACCATGAAGTATTAGACAACAGATAAACAATTTCAAACGCGAAATTCTTCCTCTTCTTTAAAATGTGAAGTAGACGGTGACTTAATAGCGGTTTCGAAGAAATTTGAACCCGTCTGGAAAATTAAATGGGAATCTGCAAACGAAAATCTTTGGATAGTCATAAAACTTAAACAGGGTAATACAATCATTTCACTTTGTATATGTATATGTAGCCTAGAAGAACTTACTGATCATATGACAAATATTAATCAACACAACGCCAAATCCAAAAAATTCAGTTTTTCTTTTTGTTGGTGACTATAACTTAGCCAGTTTACAATGGCTACACGATAATGATGCAGATTCCCTGGTTACAGTAGGTTGCTATAGTAATCTAGTAAATATATTTACATATACTTTATCTCTTAACGGCCTCTATAATGTCAATTCCATTAAAAATAATTATGCGCGCATAACGGACCTTGTTTTAACAAATGCTAACAAAATACAGT
Organism: Cyclargus thomasi; assembly: GCA_026546445.1. Classification (NCBI taxonomy): domain Eukaryota; kingdom Metazoa; phylum Arthropoda; class Insecta; order Lepidoptera; family Lycaenidae; genus Cyclargus; species Cyclargus thomasi. The sequence continues at coordinate 756 of JAOTAV010014733.1, read as the reverse complement.
ATCTAAGTGCAGCTCGCTTGTAAATGAGGACGTTCATCATCCAGCATTAAATATACACCTAAAATATAATTCCCAAAGAGCACTTAAAATTAAAAATTCTACACCTTTAAACTTTTCTAAAGCAAATTATGATAAAATAAAGGAGGATCTAGGAGCCATTAATTAGGATGAACATTTTATGGCAGAAAAAACTGTCGATGAAACTTTGGACAAGTTTTATGACATACTGGATGACATCATAATACAAAATACCCCCAGATCTCATAGTAATAAGTGCAATTATCCTTTCTGGCTAAGCAGGATCTTAATTAAATACTATAGGAAAAAATAAGGTACATAAGAAGCTTAAAAAGTATTGTAATCCGAGAGATTTTATATAATATGTTTCATCACAGATCAAGAAATTGCTACAAGAATGCACAAATTAATTTAAAGCTGAATCTAAGTTAATAATTAAATAAAACCTACAATATTTCTGGTCATTTGTCAAATCAGTGAGGTCTAATAGTTCTGAGATTCCAGACAAAATGCACTATAATAATAGATCAGCTCAAGGTACCCAAAATGTGTGTTATCTATTTGCGGAGTATTTTCAGTCAGTTTACCCAATTAGTAACCATCCTACAAATTCTACGATCACCGAAAAAATTTATGACTCTGAATTATTTATGTTTTATTAAAAAACTAGCTTTTGCCCGCGACTTCGTACGCAGACAGGACGATTTTGACGAAGTTTTCTGTCGGCATTCAAGGGGA
>JAOTAV010014712.1:0-25430 GCA_026546445.1 Cyclargus thomasi | reverse complement strand
AAGCTGCATACAAAGTTCATACTAAATTACGTTTTAAGAGAAAGAGATGGGTAGAAAACTTACATCGCTAATATCTTTCTTATTTCTCAACAGAATTCAAAGATTTTTGTGATTCTGTATATCCTTAGACACACTATCATAATAATTTGCATTCAATAAATTTTGTTTTACACGCATGTTTCCAATTGGGTCCCGTTATGTCAAACCCAGCGATCACGACTTACACGAAATTGACGTACTCCGACCGAATTGGACCTACTGGCATTCAACAGGCTAGGAATCAATTTCCTCGACAGTAATGACAGAGGGACTTGTGTTACAGGTACCAGATAACGGAAAAATATATTTAATACTTTTCATACTATACACATATTTAAGATTTTTATTACCTGATACACATATTTAATACACATCCAAGACTCAGGAACATTGAAAAACTTTTTCTGTTCCGACCGCGGGATTCGAACCCGCGACCCCCGGCTTAAGCTACCAACGCGCTTACCAACTGAGCCACAGAGGTCGTCATGTACACGTACATGACAGTACACGGACGGTATAAAGTTTATTACTAAGAAGATGATAATGATGAAATTTGAAACATTTCCCTCTAGGTAGAGACAAAAGCGGGTAAGGGCGCAGGTACAATGGCGACCTACATAATATTCTGGGTCGCCGCTACGACTGAAGGTTTTGTTTAATGTGAGCTAGAGCATTAAATCATGTTAAATACGGCTCTACATAATCTGTATGAACAATGTGAATTCTGAAATACGCTTTAAATACATGATAGCGTTATTAAAATGTACATCGTGCGAGCTATTGCCCGCAACTTTGTTCGCGCAGGGATTCGAGACATTCAAAGTGAAACACATCGGATTAGAGCGTGATTTGTGAACGGAGAGATAAACATCGCATTAGGACAGATTATTTTTAAAACGGAACAGAATAACAACAAGCGAATTTGCTTTTGTTTTTGATTGAACAATAGAATCTAATACTTCAAGATGATTGATGAGAAACAGTTTGTACCAGCCATACTTTTAATCGCGTTTGCTGTTTAAGGTCCTTACTTTACGTGAAGAAGTCTCACCAGCAACTAGATCACACATTTCTAGTTAAGATTCATATGGAAGTTTAAAAGTTAAAGGGCCTATTTCAATACTTTCTGATAAGATCCACCAGACAAGACCATCTACAACATATCTGGCAGATGTAGTGTCAAAAATCCTCCAAATACGTTGTGGATAGCCTATTCAACACTTCTCAGCGGCTCTAGCATAGCGACCGAGAACGGATGCACAAATGAAATCTGTCAGTTTATCTCAACCATCTGTCAGTTTAGTAAAAAAAGTATAGACACTATCCACTGACCTCTATATATAATATACGCTAGACTGACTATGGACTGACGCTGGATAGAATTTACTGATACTTTCGTATGTCTACTGACGCTATGCTAACCCTGCAGGAAGGTAAAAAACTACACTACACACCTCCTTGTCTTGCGGCGTCGCCGCTCGCAGCATGTTTCTCAGCTCAAACAGTCTTCTCTTCTCATCGTCCTGCTGCTGCCTGATCTTCTGCAGCTGGACGCTCAGGTCCGCCACGTAAACACCGAAGTGCTCTATCGTCTTCAGCCCGTCTTGGAAGTAGTTGGTCTGCGCGTGGTAATACTCCACCAGATGTTGGAGCAGCTCTATGCCTTTCTTAGTCTTAATCTCGTTGAACTTTATCAGGTACTGGAACAAAAAAGTCAATATTAATAAAAGCATTTAAATAAAATCTAATAGGATACCACAAAATTCTCAAGGACGCGACTTTCGTAAAAAGTTTTAAGTCAAAATGCGGCATTTGTACACTTTAGGAATACAGATGCAGGTACAGATTTTATCAAAAAACACGATTTTTTGCTCGCCCTCATATTCTTTTGTGTTTAATAGCTCCAAAACTACTGCACCGATTTCGATGGTATTTTACAATGTTCTAGAGTAGGAAATGGTTAATTCTTTTCGCAACGTACACGGTGTCAGGTCAGTATCTATGGAATTTCTCCTTAAGTAGAAATCAGGAAACATCTAATTTGCAGTTAAAAATAACTTCTAAAATGTTTTAATGAAAATTCCTAGAGAATTCCTTTGATCTAGTTAACCAGTTTCTGTCATAAAGATTTAAAGGATCTTCAAAGACCGGAAAAATGTTTCGGAAGATGATAATTAGTAGACCGATTTAATCTTACATTTAAACTTAAGAAAGTTCTTTTGTATTTCCACAAGATTTTGCCCGCAGCTTCGCTCGCATAAAAATTAGAATACTGCGTAAAAAAAAGAAAAAAAATTATAAGCCTCCTGTAAGAACATGATGCATTTAGTGACGAAATCTAGAAAAATCAAATATGGTTTGATTTTTGTCTGATTATTAAGATGAAGATGATAAACAAGAAACAAATCGGCATTAGTGTTTCATAATGTCTGGTTTACACGTATTAAGTAGATAAGTAGGTAACTACATTTAAACTTTACTTTAAGTAAATAATTGCATATAAACACTAAACTTAGCAGCAAGTTGCAAGTTAAATGATTTAAAATTAAGTTTAAATTTAGTTACCTACTTATATACTTAATACGTGTCAACCAGACATAATGCCACACACAAATACGTCAAACTTATAACACCCTCTTTGCATCGGTGAATAAAGGAGCGGAACATACAGAGAATATACGGAAAATATCAAATTGGTTACCGGAACAGAACAATTAGGTTACCGTACCAACAGTTCTTTATTTGGCTGGACGTTTCGTGATGTTTCGCAGTTTATGTCTACGACACCCAGAGCTACCGTAACATCCATTAGTCTTAATTAAATTGTGTCGAAAGTTGGAACAGAAGCAATTCCATAATAATTTATTATTAATTCATCGAATTTCCGAAAACAAACGCGAGCGGTCACGAACTTCACATTTTAATAGATAAGCTAAATATGTAAATTCAAGGTCAAACTGGCTTTCAAACGCTTAGGCATTATGAATATATAATCAAACAATAGTCTGAGAGCATAGTACACACAAAAAAGGTTGAAGAAAGAAAAACTTTTGGCAAAACTAATCGATTTGACGCTCTATACCTCGCAATGAACATCCTGCAAGACTCACTGGGCGCCAAATATGAGGTTATACTAAACGCTTAAAAACCAATATACAATATCATTTTTATCTATAATGAACAAATTTTCTGTCCCTATCCATTTATATATTTTATAACTCACAAATTGAATACGCGAATTGCATACCTACTTTTCACCCGATGACTCAAATTAGCACTTAGGTAGGTACTTTCACAAGCACTTAGTTCAGAAATTGTCAACCGTTCATTATCCGAGACAGAAATTATCAACCATCACCTGTTGGGACACTTAACAAAAGTCAACTTTTCACCACATAACGATGCGGATATTGTCAACCTTTCACTATATATTATAATACAAATAACACGGTTCCAACAAGCAAGGATCCAGGAGTTGGAGTTGTATCACTTTTATACTAAACTTTTTATCACCAAACGAAGAGATTGTCAACCTTTCACCGAACAAAAAATACTAGATCGCGGTTATAACAGAAGTGAGGATCCAGAAAATCCCGATCGGAGTTAAAATTACAACGTGACGTAGTTGCGTACGCGCAGTGTTTGGGTTGCGCAAACGCGGCCTTGGTTACGAACTTGGCAGCCCGCCGAATATCGCATTCGTCAAAATATCGTCTTACGACATATCTGATTACTAACATTGATATGTGCAGTCAGGCGTAACGATTATGTATTAGCCGTCAATCTATACATAATATACTAACCAACAGTAAAATTGGCGTGTCTGTACAATTAATATTTTTACAAACTTATCGAAACAAATTGCCAAAAAAAACTTGTTTGTTTGTACGCACTAATCTCCGGTACTACTGAACGGATTAGAATAAATCTTTTTTTATTTAATAGCTATTTAATCTAGGAAACACATAGGATACTTTCTATCTCGAGAAAATGTACGGTTCCCACGCGTTTGCGCGAAAAGTTGTATATCACATACAAATTTTCCCATCAAGTAGTTTAGTGATAAAATTTTAGAGCCAATAGCGGAAACCAGACGAATCAATCTGAATTTCTTTGTTTCAAAATATGTTGGTAACATATACAGTGAGTAACATAACAGAGTCATACTCCAGAGTACGTGTCCCCCTTTAATAGAGTTCACTGTAAAACTAGAAACACCGAAAGAGCATTTTCAGCGCCCTTCAGTAAACACACTTACTCAAGGAAAAACAGCACAAGCGTTGATTCACGTCGGTTTTATATGAGACCGTGTCCGGTCGAGGCGGCCCATTTGTGCCGAAGCAAGCCAACTATGACCTAAATATTATTTAAACCATTCTGCCACAGGTGTATGAGTAGACTATAGATTTCGCCATGACTCATTTACACAAAGAGCGTATGCGCAAGGCCGGTCACTCACCCCGCCTAACCATCAGTTAATTCACACCAACGGAACTACACGTAAACGCAAAAAGCCCGCATCCTTTAACGGGACTTTGAATGTGTTTAGTACTACACTTTTAGACTTTTTAGATACCAAATGCTCGCGGCCATCATTAAACGATTTAAAATAAAACCAGTCAAGTGCGAGTAGGCTTCGGGCACGAAGGGTTCCGTTATGCGTACCATATTAGAACAAACATAGGTAAAAATTGAGTTTTTTATATAAGAACCTACCTTCATTGTTAATTTTGTTTGAATTTTATTAGTAATTATTATTATACTTTAATTTTACAAACAAAATTAATAACCTAGTAGTTTGTGCGCCTGAATGCCATTATTGATATCGAGTATAAAACATAGTCAAACAACAAGTCACGGTAGTTGTATGAGAGCCCCTCTTATTTATTAAAATTATTTTACTTTTAGTATTTGCTGTTATAGCGGCAACACAAATACATCAGTCAAAATTTCAATCACTGTCAAAATTTCAATGCTCTAGATATTACCGTCCTTGAGATACGGTCTGGAGACAGACAGACGGACATACATCGAAGCCTTAGTAATAGAGTCCGTTTTTACCCTTTGAAAACGGAACTTTAAAAAAGTCCTATTCCTCAAAATCTTTCTAGTAGCCTCAGCATAATTTAGAGACTGTCTTTCTAGTGTTGTGTAACCGTAGAGAAGAACTCTTTTACTACAATACTACGGTAGTTTGTGGTCTAACACAAACAAATTATTAAGATGAGAACTATGATACAAACAATTTTTTAAAACAAGACAATACAAACAAAAGACAAAGGTCTTCCGAAACATAATGTCACGACATAAACAAAAGAATTACATCGTCACGATTAAAATGACCTGACTGACTGAACTGACCACAAAGCGAAGGCTCTTCATAATTGAAGACATAATAATAAATAAGAAGCATAACTAACATTTAAAAATCTGCCCGATTTTGCGTAAATGTACGCTTCAGGACCAGAGAAATGATTTGAAATTTTAAAAATGTGCATTTGATGTATAAAATGCATTTGACTAAATAGACAAACTGTATAATGAAATAGGTAATTTACATGGTTAATTGCAATTTTATAGGAAAAAAATAAGTATTTACTTGAAAGTAGTAAAATATTAGTTATTCGCTTCCTCCACTTATGTCTTCAATTCATACTAATACTCGTACATCTATTATATAAAAATAAGTCGGGTTTTCGGTACATAAGTGGCACGAATTTTGGGCACATTTTGAAAGGACGATCAGCGTTTAATTAAAGTCTAGGGGGACGTACTCGTATGTCAAATAGCTAAAGACTTTCGGTATATTGGTACATTCATGACGAAAGTTACTCCATTCCTACAGTAAACTATCTTCAAGCACGCACACATAGTATATACATAAGTATGATTGTAAAATAACTTTATAGAGCAAAAGTATTTAGATATTTGTACTATAAACTTGTAATCATATGCAAAAATACTGTAATTAGTACTCAATATCACATTTCGTGAATAATTTAATCAGAGAATTTACAGCAAAAGAAACTAGCAAAGCTTAAAAGTGTAATAAAACTTCAAGATATACAATGAAACTTTTAGGAATATTTATTATAAAAATTCGCCGACAAAATGTATTTCTCGCGAAACAGCTGAGTCGCGGCTAAGCTTCGGATTTTACATAACATTTTGTGGTAACAAATATTTTAAAAGAGAACAAAGTTATGTCACTAGAAATTTTACAGTCTACAATATCGCTTATAGTTTAAAGTTTACCTCGTATTATAATAGGGAAAATAAGTTTATTTAATGTTGTTACGTAAAACAATCCCACTAAAAACCTGATAAAACGCCACGTCATTTATAAAGCAAAGTTAGAACAAAACTTAACACCTACATCAAAATATATAAAACTCAAAGAAGACAAATGAAAACGCATAAAACTCAAAACTTACTGACTGATAGTGATCTATGAACGCACAACCCATACCGCTGGACGAATCGGGCTGAAATTTGGCACGTGCAGTGGATGTTATGAAAGTAAATAATAAATAAAAATATAAGTATTAAACAAGCACGGGACATGACACAGCCAGAAGAATATATCAAGACAGAATAATGGCAAAATCAACATGACGGACAACAAACTACAAAATTATTAAAGTACAAAATAAAAAACGTTTTATTCACAAAAAGAGTAAGCATTCGTTAAGACAGAATTTTAAATATTCAACCCCCAAACAGGGGATGAAAGTGATATGAAAATCTTAACGCTGCGTGCGGCAAAAAACTAGTTTAACTATAAATTATGATTGACGATTTTCTGAGAAACGGGGATACATCTAGCCAAAGCGCATTGGTAAAGTTAGATACCGGACTATTCACTTGTCATGCACTACCTAAAGTTCTTGTATGTCGCTACAACTGCACTATATTCCGAATATCGATCGTAGTTATTGCGGCATTCAATTTAAAATTCCATTTCCCTGTCATCGGAACCGCAGCTCCGCAAGAGACAAATGGAAACATGTTGTAAAGCCATCAGCATTTTATTGCGGATATCCATATATATGTACTCTACACAGGTACTTTATACTGATACTAGTTGTATCCGCAGACGTTGTCCTGCTGAGCTATTTTGTAAAATCTAAACCATTCTCAGATCCCCTTGAACACACACAAAAATTTTCAATAAAATCGGTCCAGTCGCTTAAGAGAAGTTCAGTGACATACACACTCACAGAAGAATTATTTATATAAAGATAATAAATGCAAATAGTTGTAGATCTACTATTTCATGCTTAAATTGCTACGCCGGTTGGGAAGTTTCATATCTCTTTTAAAGTTTTAATATTGTTCGAATATAAACGGACTGAATACAAGCCGACGACAAAAACATTAACCCCCTTATTCATAAAAATAATCAAAGAGTGTTTAACTAATCAAGATTCCCAGTCCTATTCTGGAATATGGAAAACGTCACACGTTACAAAGGGACAGCCAACCTTGATTAGTTAAGCAGTGTTTATATATTTTTATGAATAAGGGGAAATGTTTCCAGTTAAGATGATAGCTGTGATGATAGTGTAACACCACGAGCAAGCGGACGCCATACAGAGAATTTTAACGTTTTTAACCCTATAAATCCTTAAACGTCACCCGAAGTAATGCGTTATATGTTAATATGTTCTGTGCAAAGGCCTAAGAATCTGGTTTGCATAGTTTACATAGTGTAATCGATGCAAACCTTATTCTTAAGCTCTTAGTTCTCTAAACTTTACTTTACTATACTAGGGTACCAAAATTGCAATGGATCATCCATTACAAGAAACGTCTAATGCAAAACATTTGCTCATTTGGTAATCATGTTAGCCACGTTCCAACGCGTATGTGTACAAACTTACGCTTAACGAGATAACAGTCAGGAGTTTCATAATACAAGATTACTGCCGTTATGCTGCATGTAGACCTAAGAAAAGGATAAATGCAGAAAATTTTAAGAAACAGACTATCGAATACAGTAGAGGGTAGAAACATTAAAGTTTATTGATTAAACTTAAAATAATAAATTGTTTGACATAATATGTATGGAGCTTACGTTAAAACCTTCATCAGTCACAAGACAAATATTGGCCTCTGTATAAGATTTGGTAAGATTTATTTTATAAAGCATCATGTAATTTATCCGCCCCCAAGAAGATAGCAACTACCAAGCTCGCAACTTGTATCCAGGAATGATTCAACAAAAATACATATATAATTATGTACATTGATGTAGAGTTGATATGGAGAAGGAACGTGGAATACCAACATTATTTCAAAAAATGTTTTAATCTTGCATGTTTTTAATAAATAAAACGAGACGCACACAACAATACGCACAGTACAATATTTTATAAGTGTTTTATTTTTATATAAAATTTAATGGTCTGGTAACGAGACCTTTTTGCCAAAATTAAGTCTGTGATTGAATTGAGAAATATTAATGGTCGAATTTTAACCACAGGGCGACCTCTAGTGATTATAATTAGCCCTAACTTCAATATCTGCCATGCAACATACGGATACATATTGCTGAGAAAAGGATAGTGTTTGAAACATAAAAGTCGAAAGTTTTCGCAATTAACTCAATTATTTGCGGTATTGCCATGTCTAATACTCTACGATCTACGGCAGCCCGCAGCAAAACACTTAGGCGATACAAACACGATTATACTAATAGCCATAAACAACATTTGGCACAAAACGAGCGCTGGATATAAATTATTCCGCAAGATATCAAGACAGTTAAAAGGTTGGCGACACTCGCTGGCACGCCGCACAGACAATGCCCGTCTGGCAATCGAAATACCAATGTCACTGCCAAGTTGAGCCGATTTGTTTGGCATGCCAAAAGTTAAAAGGTCATGATAGGGCGTAGCAAAGTTAAACAAACGAGCATTACGATGCATTGATTGCATTCAATAATTTCGACAGCGAAGAAGACCTACACGTACGTAAGAACAATTTAGTCAAGCTTTTGTATAAATTGATGAGTGACACACCAGAAACCATTAAGAGGATAAAAAATGTTGGGTTGTATTTTCCGAGAAAACGACCTGCAGAATAACTTATTGAATATCTCCCTCATCACGGCAAGTCTACGTCATCAGACGAAGCCCTAAGCCTGGCAGAATGCCATCTATCGATTGTTTTAAGCCCTGCCAAAGACGATGCAGATTAACAACACTAAATCGTCCGTATCATAAAACAACTACAATAACTATTTTATTGTCGCTTGATGGTTGACCATGTTTTGCTCATAAATTAGGCAAGGTATAACCAGTATTGCTAGTAACCATAGTCGTTAGTTAAGATGCTAGTTTTGTTATAAGACTAGAATTTACTAACGATTTCGTCTGCGCGAAAACTCTATAAACTCTGGTCCCCATTAGGGCTGGAATTTCAGAAAGGCTCAAAGGACTCTTTTAAATCATAATGCCATGGTCGATGACGTCACTAATATCATAGAATCGACAGGTCTCTAGCCTCATATTCCGAGCTTAATGACAAGTTAACGATAGTATCAGCGGATAAAACTGACCACGCTTCGTGAGAAGATAACGGTATTTGCATTGACAATCGCACTCGACCGGCACACATACAATGCAGTTTTACACACATTCTGGTGCACATAATTATCCAGGAGAGTCACGCTTCGGCACGTTTGGGACAACTGAAGCCAACAACCGTCAATTGGCATAAAATATTATGAGTTGATGCTGAATCGAGTAAAGACTTGAGAAGATTTAAAATATTAGAATAAAATACACCTATATACTTTCTTGGTGATTACAGCCAAGGGTAGGTAGAAAATACCAAAACTATTGAAACTAGACCAAATCGTTAGCGGTCAGTTCAACATTACTAACAAGCTAAATATACCATTGAACAGCTACAACTACCAAACAGAATTCGTCCAGAAATAACGAATACCTTTATTAAGTCCTGTACTAGCTTCAAAGTCTGAAATAGAGAGAACGGAAAGGAATGCAAATGGCCGCTGTTCCAAATTCAAAACCGACATGTTGGCCTTTAATTAGGACTGCTAGTCGGACGGATTTCCCAACATTTGTCATAGTTTAAAGTTTTAAAAGGGATTCGTCTGGCCGGGTTTCTGAAAAGTGTCTGGTTGAAACCTAGACGCTCTCGTTTTAAGAAATATAACTTTTTAGTCATGTGCATGCAATATAAATGAAACCAATATTAATAAAAATTAATATGATTTTTAACCTTGAATGGATTCGCAATATTAACAGTTATCTTTCATAAAGTATCAAATTTGGCAATAATCAGCAAGACGTAAGAGTAAATAGAGTGAAGTGGTGTCCAGCGAAAAATTTCGGCCAAGCGAATATCCGGGATTGTGCCATGTTAATTGGCGACTGCAACTTTCGTGCTGGCCCTCCTCTTTAGATACGTTCTTTCAGCTAGATAGATAATTGACAATACATAATAGCCGATTACATTTTTCTTAAGATTGATCATATTTGCCAAGACAGCTTTGAAATCATTTTACCCACCATGGCTGTTGAGCCATATAAATTAGGGCAATAATTTGACAGTAACATAAAAATCTTATTCAGTACTAAAGTAAAGATTATGCCAATTAGACACATTTCAGGCGGATTTGGGACGAACTGAACAGAAACACAAACAATGTAACGTTGTTCCAAGTTTACTTTTATTTAATTCCGGTCGACATGGCAGTGCTCTCAGTCATTCCACTTAACGGAGGTTGTTTTTAGATTGTGTTAAATATAGACGAAGTTTTCGTTAGAGTTACGATGTTTCTATATCTATTTATATTACGATTGTGGTTTTCCGTTATTTGACATCAGCAAGTGCAGCTGGTTACAATCACGCTACACCACTACAAACGCCGTCGCTTTGTAATGGCGTAGAGCAAAATGAAACCTGTAAACTTATGTCATGAAGTAGTATTTTCTTCTAACTTTTACCAATCGCGGTGGCGTGCCGCGGAGATCGGATCGTCATCGACATCACGTCAACGAAATCTGAACAAGTGCTTATTGGCTTTACTCATGGTAAATCATGGTTTGAATACTCCATACAGAATATGTAAATTTTTAGTATGGCAACATTTTACAGCACCTCAAGCATTCACTTGCGGAACTAGTTTCGAAGTCGGTATCGAGTGTCGATTAATACTATTCATTTAAACTCATGGTAGAGCTACTGAAGATCTGCATGCCTCTTAAACTTATCTTATCACGATTCACGACACAGCTCGAGGTCATCTCCCGGTATTGATTGAATAACTTCGTAACCATTACCAACAAAGTTATGACTTATTTGATGTTGCCTTGGTTCATGTTTACCATAAAATCTTAATTAACAGAGACCTTTAAACGATTATAAATTTTAATTATTATTGTAATTGCCATAATAAAATTATAAGTAGGTATTCAATACCGGCTTATAAATATTAATTATAGCATTGACCCATCGGCGCCACATTTAGAAGCTATTTTTTTTTTTAATTTGTTTGTAAAAATATTATATTTAGTCACTTTTTTAGATGATCGCTTGCCGCTGCCTTATCGCAAGTAAAGGTTATCAAGATCTTTATATGGATCTTTATGGTAAATCCGCACAAAACGCGGTGCGCTCTCACCGACATATGAAATGTCATGGAACCTCGCACACTTCGTTCGGTTCCGATTGGTGTGCGTTCACCTTTACATTGGCCGTGTTCGCTAGTGTTTTTGCATGCGCGCGCAATATCTCTTATTCGCATGCGTTTTCATGATAACGTCACAAAAAATTGTAGTCTGCGCAGTATAAAATTTCACAGCGCATGCGTCAAAAAACGCTACCGAACACGGCCATTGATTCGATTTCTTAGAAATCAAAAAATCACACCAAACTTCGGCACAGCAATTTATATCCATCAGTGTATTCTCGTGACATAGACGTCTGTGATTAGGTATTCCGCGTGTTGGGATGTCGACGCCCACGACAGAGATTGCAGGCTGTACCTAATGAAATACTGACACGTGACGAGAAAGATTACGAGCGGGCACTGAGTATTCCTCGTGTCTATGTCAATTGTCAACTAACTATTACGTACAAGGCTCTACAAGTAACAAACACACATAAATAATCTATGTGTGTATGTTTACTGCTAAAATAGCAGCGCTGCAGGCGAAAAAAATCATGACTTGTATTGGCAAACTTATGTCGGAGCGGCGCTTGTCCTCATAACGAAAAAAAAATATTCGCTTTCAACGCTGCCTTTTTCTCAGTGAACACTACTATAATCACTTTACAACCTGTATAGTGATTTATCTGTAAAAATCTAATCTTTTGACTTACGCAGGGCGTATGAAAATATACCCACTGACCTCTATTATATAAATACGCTGGACTGACAATGCCCTTTGAAATGACAGCTCATTACTGAGACAATTTGAAGCGCCCCGCCTGGTCGGGAAAAGAACTAAATCTGAGGTAATTTGGAAATGGCCCCTTAGTGGTGAATAAAAACAATGACATTCAATAGTGCTGGAAGTTTTCTGTCGATAAAACTTATATCGATATCTCTGACATATTTAAGTGATTTCACTGTTACTTACCTTAAGTAATAAATAATGGTATAGGTTATTTATCTTTCGCATTCAAGAAACTGTCAACACAACAGGAAAAACAATCAACCCTTACAAACTCACCTCACACATCTGCAACTGGAACAATCTCCTCTCCTTCTCCATCTCATCTGCTATTTCAGCCGGCGTCACCTCGCTCCGTATAAGACCAGCTTCTTTCGCTTGTGACTTCTTCTCCTTCTCAATCTTCAGGTACTTTGATTCGTAATCTTTGGAAGCCTTGTCGAATGGCCTTTTCAAGTCCCCTTTCACCCCCCTCAGGTCGCCTTTCAGTAGACTGTCCACGGGAAACATGACTATGTTATTTATATTCTGCATCTGTAGACAAAGGAGGCGAGGTTAATTTTTTTATTACATTAGAAGCAGACGGGTCGCCTGATGGAAAGCAACTAACGCCGTTTGGACACTTGTTTCCAAATCAAATCAAAATCTTTTTTATTCAAAATCAATACTTAAGTACTGATTTTGAAAAAAAAAAAGTACACTTTCTAAACGTCGAGACTATGGTGCCTACCACCGGTTCGAGGACTAACCCGGCGAGAAGAACCGGCGTAAGAAACTCGCACGGGTCCACCTTTTACCAAAAAGATGGTGAATAACAATATTATGTCTTAAAAGTAATTTAATAAACAGTTATTGTTTTAAATACATACGTAATTGTAAGTCAATGATTACAATCTATTTTAACTTATTTGCAAAATAATTATAAAAAATTATGAAAAACAAAGTTACATAATTATTGTAAGTCAAGGTTTTAAATATTATACAGAAGCAGCCTGGCAAGGAGCCATTCTACTCCCAGGATGTGCTGTCGTTAAAAAAGTATCCTATGTCATTTCTCATTCTATCCTATGTTTGGGCGTAGAAAAGTAACAGACAGACACACTTTCGTATTTTCAATATAAGTATGGACGTACGTACTAAAGCTACTGATAGTCATCTTATTTCAGCAAAGTATTAAGCTTACAAGGTTACCACATTTGAAGACAAAAATAATTTACATAATTGTAATAAATTATTTCAGTAGCCCGATATATTAATATTAAATTGAGAGTTGGATAAAAAATGTCCAACTCTTAAAAAAATCGTTGAAAACGAAGTTTCATTATTAAAATTTTTATAAATTTTTGTGTGTGTCAGTCTATTTGTTTTGACTCTATTATGCATTTTATATAGATTGGCGGTATGGTTCATTTTGACGGAATTTTTACTAGCAGGTAGCTAATACAATTAGGAGTAACATAGGCTATTTTAACACAATTTCAAAAAGAACCATGTCTGTCATTATCAGTCGACGCAGACGAAGTCGTGGGTAACAGCTAGAAGATAGATAAAATTTCATTTAGTTATTGCTCCAGAAGCATTGTTTGCAGTAAATCTATTTTCAAGTGACATTTCAACTGCGATAACTTGTTAATTTCGTTAAGCACTTCACTTCTGGGTTCGTGCAAGTTTTCAGCGAATGTATTACAGAGCTTAAGAGCTACATTCGCTTGAATCGAGAACTTTTTGTTACCGGTCGCTGTTATATGTAATTGCGAAAATTAAAGAACGTTTCTATTAAAAGAAACTAGCTATCGCCCGCGACTACGTCCGCGTGAAACTTTTTAAACTATCCCGTTTCTACAACATTTTTTGATTTCTGCTCAGTTTCTATTGGTCGTAGATTCAGTAGACGCCTTTCTTGGTAAATGGACTAACTAATACAAATTTTTTTTTTAATTCCGGCTAATAGTACCTAAGATTAGCGCGTTCAAACAGACAAACTCTTCAGCTTTGTATTATTAGTATAGATGGTGCTGCAAGTTGCATAGCATTTGAGTGTTAAGTCGCTCTGTCGTTTATTCATTACTAGATTTATCTCGCGGCTTCGCTCGCGAGGAATTCGAAACTTTTAGAACACTATTTTCTAAGACGAAAAGTAGTCTAAATCTCATTCAAGTTTTTCCTTTCTCACTTTTACCCACATTTTTAAACGGCGTTACCAATGTTTCTTAAATATGACTTAGAACACTCGTAGACAAAACACTTTGATCGGAAAAAAACTTGATTGAAATGACTTGACAATCTCGTTCGGGAGCTTAGGTGCCCCACACACACACACGCACAAACACGTCAAACTTGTAACTTCCTTCTTTTAGAGCTGAGGTAGAAATTTTTTATGACACTTAGGAAGCAAGTGAGCAGATGAGTAACCTGATGGAAAGCGACTTCTGTCGGCCATGGACACTTGTAACAATAGAAGCGTCGCAAGTGCGTTGTTGGCCTTTTCGATGAAGGGATATGCTTCGAGAATACACAGAGATAGGGATAGGGAATGAGGGAACTTGGGCCTCCGGTTAACTCACTCTCTTAACGAATTACAACACAACGTTGTTTCACGCCAGTTTTTCTTTTTTGAGTCCGTGGTATCTCTCCGGCCAAACCGTGTCTCCTACGTCACTGTACAAGTTGTACGAAGGTTAGCAAAACTTGCACTCTGCCTTGGGAGAGACGTACGGGTAATACACTAGCTGTTGTCCGCGACTCTGTCCGCGTGGCAACAAAGATGAAAATAATTATTTGCTTTAACAAAATTAAATGCTTATCAAACTTAGTGACCCGTCAACATTGTAGTGGATGCTATATATCAGAGATGGCGCTGTATGTGAAAAATAATGTTCCCGGTTTTCCTGCTTTTCTCTTGAATTTTTTTCTAAATTTTATTATCTGTAAACCTCACGCTGCCCGAGACCTTTCCAACGAATGCAAAACGGAATGGAAATCGGTTCGTGCACTCTGAAGTTATATCGTCAGGATGGAAATCCCGAGTTATTTATATAAAAAAATCATTTTTTTTTATATTAAAAATAAGTACTTTATGTACACTTTCTGAACGTCGAGACTACGCTGCCTAACACCGGTTCGGGAACTAACCCGGCGAGAAGAACCGGCGTAAGAAAATCGTACAGGTCCACCTTTTACCAAAAAGATGGAAAATAACAATATTATGTCATAAGGCTAATGTAACAAACAATATTTAACAGATTACCCGTAACATAGAGTTGTTTACCGGTGGCTCGCCGTACTATATTTGCGGGAGCCGTGTGTGTGTGCCAGACAATTTTATTAGACTTCGTACTTTGTTCCGTTCCTATTGGTTCGGAGAGTTTACCGTTTCGTGTTTAGTTGGACGATTCTAAATTGAATGACGTTCTGGTTTCGAGAGAAATTTCGTAGTCCATCCATAAATTACGTCACACAAGTTTCATGACCTTTTGACCCCCTTTTGTGTGACGATATGGATGGCACCTAGGTACCATCCATAAAGTAAAAATGTATAATAAAAGTTATAATTATACATCTAGATGTATAATTATAAATTATGATATTAGACTTTTGAATTTCGTTCGTTCGATCAGTAATAGAACACAAATCGACAATAAAAGTTGTCTATTTATCTGTTTGCACTCGCTAATGTCCAGAACTACTGAACGGATTCGAATGAATCTTTTTTTTATTTAATAGCTATTAAGTGTAGGTAACACATAGAATACTTTTAATCGCGGGAAAATGTACAGTTCCCATTGGAACATATACAAATTTTCATATCATATAGTGAATAATATGCCCTTTTTGTGAATTAAAATATTCTTTACTCAATTAAATAATTTTACGAGCCCGTAGCTGCGCTTGCGTGGTATTTAAAAAATCTCGTAAACGTTTTTACAAGACCAAAAGTAGCCTATGTTACTGACAAAATCCCTCAACTAAATCTAGGTATGCCAAAAATCAAGTCGCTTGTTTGCCTTGCGTAGGGCGTGAAGGTAGGACCAATAAACAAATCTTCCCTTTTTTCCCATTTCATGAAAAATGACAATACAACCTAATAAATATGAGAGTATAATATATATGTACTATGCGTTATACATAGTGGCATAGATAACCTGCAAGTGACGTGTCGAGGGGTCCACCCCCGTGCTCTGTGAAAGTTTATACTCCACACATGCGGATACAAGCCAATGTGATCCTTATTGCATTATAATAAGGTCTATAATAAGCTACCGTTGCTGTGCATGAGTCAGTAAAATACCATATATGCAAGTTTCTATATATGGTGTTTTGGTTTGTAGCAGAAAATTGACAATATTGATTTTGGAAAAGTAGTTTTGCTGTAATCATAATATGGGTGATAATTGCTCGCTTAAACATGTGTTATGAAGATAATGGTGAAATCATTATTAACTAGTAGCGTCTCGCGGTATCGCCCGCGGTTTGTTCGGGAAAATTAATTATAATATTTGCCAGGTTTAAAAATTTCCCTATCGTGTTAATCCAGGGTATCGATGAAGTACGTATCAAATGTTGTTATAAATTATTATAGTAGTTTTTACGTGAACCTGTAACGACATTCATACATACAAACTTTCTCCTTTATAATATGAGTTAGAAAATATTAAGCTAGAAAAAGGAAGATAGAGCGAAACAAAGGAATTTATAGTTTAAAAGTAAACCGTACATACAGCAACCACTCTGACCACTACTTATATTACTCGCTAGCTTTTGTTCGCGGCTTCGTTCGCGTGGAATTTTATCGGATAATGGGATTAGTCGCAATTATTATATTATGATTTTCCAAAACCAAAAGTTGCATTTCTTACTCTCAATCTTTTTACCTAAGTCTATGGCAAAATGAACTCAATCTGTTGCTTTGTTAGTGTCATGAACAAACAAACACACTTTTCTATATGTAGTATTGGTATGGAATATGGACACTATCACAAATAGCTTACTTCTATATTTTTACCATACACGATTAGTGCATATGTGTGAGTATAATTCCAATAACACCGCACTCACACATGCAAACGCACCTAAACGAACTGGATGCGTCACCGTAGCACTGTAGCTCGTAGCCCCGAAGCTCGTAGCACCGTAGCACGTAGCCCCGAAGCTCGTAGAACGTAGCACCGTAGCTCATAGACTGCGCTAGTAAAATAAAATATAAATAAAAAAGAAAAACTCCTGTAAAGAAACTTCAAAACCCGGGCATTGGTGCCTTCTCAAAACCACCAACTTAAAATTACCAACTAGGTAATCATTTTAACTTAAATATATATTTCTACAATGTTTAATGATTCAATAAGATACCGAATATTTTCCACTTTGTAATTTCAACGAGATACATATTAGCCACCCAAACAAGATATCGCTTTCGTTTCAACTTACCACTTGAAAGTTTCTGCGAGAATGTTTTGATGAAAATAACTTTTCCGCCGGACCGGACGTATCAAATTTACATTAATTTTAATTTCATAAAGCGCTCCGTTGAAAGCTTTATCGTATTTTTTGGTTACGAAAATGGATTTTCAATGTCTTTATTGTTGGTAAGGTTATACTTAAACAGAAAACATGTTTTGGTAGCCTTTTGTATAAAACTGTATTTTAGTAATAAGCAATTTTTTTATATTTATTTTCACCCGACTGCGCCAGAAAGAGGATTATGTTTTTCAAGAGTATGTATGTATTATTATCTGGCACGCTCAGCAGCCTAAACGGCTAGATGGATTTTGACGTATGAGGTATCGTTAAATTCGTCTTGATGTAACATCGGGTACATCAAAAAATTAGAACATCTAATTTTTTTATGTACCAATGTACTCACTGGCAAATCCAAAAATTGAAGGGCTTTAAAAAGTCATTCTAGAAATAAACATAATTGATGTTTAACTTTCAACCGTTCTTGAAGTCGGGTTTTCTGTCTTGGATATATTTCTATTGTATTTGGATCTATTTGGATATATAGCTTGTATATTTCACATAGCAATCAGCAACCACGCTGTAAATTAAAATAAGTAGTCTAACTTGTTTTTTTTCTTTTATAACTTTTTGTCGAGGAACATTTGGCAAGCCCTATCCAGTATATCGAGCGTCCAAGTTTAATATTATTCTATGAGGGTGCCGAAGGGTGCCACTGGTCGTACCCAATCATAGTTATGTCCCCTCTCCGCGAAATTGAGTAATAAATATATAAATGGATTTCGGAATCGTAATTTTGAATGATTCACTCGATGTGAGGTTTCCTTTTGTAATCAATTATTTTGTGGCATTTTAAGCGTTGTAAAAAATCGTGACACTGACAGATATTATGTAATATTACCGATGTACGCAGTTAGATCTATACGATCACATGATTCTTGAGATTGTCGTATATAATCGACTCGAACAACACCCACGGCTCGTCAGTTGCCGCCATCTTGACTAACTGTCAATGTCACTTGGCAATGAGTGTACGAGACAATATAATCTATGGACCCAATACTCTACAATATAAAATATAATCTATGGATCCAATACACTACAATATAAAATATAATCTATAGACCCAATACACTACAAGAACCAGACTGGGACGAACAAAAAATGCAGCTACATGCGCTGTTAAATAGTAATAAAACGTATTCGGTTCATCAAATAAAACTGCCGTGATAACTTTCTTTTGAAGAAACACGTGAAGTCCAAAATTAATTTTACACTTGTAAAAAAATAAAAGTAGACCAGCTCTCTCCCGTGACTACGTCCGCGTGAAATTTTATAAATTATTTACAACATTTTTTGATTACTGCCCGGCTCTTGGTCGTAGCGTGACGTTATAAAGCCTATAGCCTTCCTCGATAAGTGGACTAAGTAACACAAAATTAAATTTTTAATTCCGGCCAATAGTTACTGAGATCAGCGCATTAAAAAAAAACTTCTCAGCTTTATATTATTAGTATAGATTATTACGAAACAGTTAAAATTCGTTTCTTGTTTTACCAGAATACCGAGGGTAGTGGCGTTGAAATGGCGAAAAGTCGAATCAGAACAGTTGTTTGAATAATGAATGTGCGGCTCCTAAATATTTCACGTGGGGCATTGTTGAGTTCCGAAAATGTGGATGCGGGCATGATAAATGTGTTCTAATTGTGTTGCGTCGAAATTATAATCGTTTGAGTCTCGTGAAAAACATTGTTATGGTTTTATAGAATGTAAAAATTGGTATTCTGCTCTTTTTGCAAAAAGTTTTGATGCGACTTTAGATTTTTAAGATTATTATAAAACACTACTATATTTATAATTCCGAAGAATTAAACGAAATTCGTTTTTCATCCGGAAACTCTTAATTTTTTTAGAAGTATCCTTTGTCCTTTTCCGGAAAGTCATGCCAAATTTTAGCTAAATCGGTTCAGTGGTGTAGGTGTGTAGCGATAACAGACAGACAGACACACTTGCCCATGTATAATATTAGTATGGAAGTATGAGGCGCCTACTCACCCCCTGAATCGTATTAAAGTGTTCTCCAGCTGTGGGTAATCTAAATTTGAAATAATTACATAAGTTCGTATCAGAAATGTGAAATGTTCGGTACCTCATAACGCGACGTGTTGGCGCGCGGCCAGACGACACTGTTGAAGCCGCGTGTGTCGCGTCCCACTTCTGATGTCTCTGTACCAGAGTATACAGAACCAAGTAGGCCATCGTCATAGACCGCGGGAGAGCCAAGCTCCGGCATGAATGGGTCGGCTCGACTGGAGTGATACTACAGTCTCGCAGAAAAATGACGTAATACGGCGTTGTGCTTTTCGTTCAGTGAGTGAGTGTTCCGATGTCCCCTACTTAATGAGTTATAGTGGTAAAATATCAACCATTAAATGTTCGTTATCTTGCACAAGTGTGGGCAAGTGATACAACTTCAAGGAACGTGCTATTTTATGTATCCCTCCAAAACACCATTGGAAATTTTAGTAAAGCGTCTACCACTTTACTAAATCTACTGACTTGACGCTCTGACTGCACTGACGATAATATATAAATAATAAATTATAAATAAATTGATTTACCGCCTTTACGCCCTACACAGGACATGGTTATATAACCGTAGCGCCATAAAAAGAAGAAGAAGAAAGTACAGAACAACTGACAGTTGGAATAAACTGACAGATTTCACTTCACACAGATGTCACTTTGTATATTTTGATGTAGGAAGAAACACTTTCTCGGTCGCTATGCTAGGGCTGCTGGTCTTGGAAAAATATCATGTTTTCAAAATTTAACTTTTCTATGCGATTTCTGAATTCCACTGACGTACTAATTACTATGTCTACTGTCGTTATGCCGGCCCTGCAGGAGTAGCCTACGTTACTCTCTATCCCTTCAACTATACCAATACTTAAGTCAATCGGTTCCTTCGTTAGGTCATGAAGATAGTACAAACAAACACATTTTACCATTTATAGTATTAGTAAGGATGAATTTCGTTCGTGATCCTAGTGGGACAGTGGACACGATCTAACTCTACCAAATGAAGCAAGTCCACAACCTGCTTAAGATTTTTCTTACTGCATGCTTTAATCAAAATTATCAAGATCGTGGCTGAATTTTTCGACCTTCTACCACATGACCAAAACTGGCTTGGGGGTATTTTGATCAACTAAAGTCTTTTATTTTATTTACCACAAAACGATTAACGAACTAGTTTTAAGGAATTGCAATATCCATACTTCCATCCATACTAATATTAGAAATGCGAAAGTGTGTCTGTCTATTACCTCTTCACGTTCAAGTTGCTTACCCGACTTTGCTGAAATTCGGCATGGAGAATGGATGTACTATGAGTCCCGAAAATATGGTTCCCGCGCGACAAACGAACGGTTTCATCTAATCTATACATATAATAAAACAGTGAAATTGGTATGACTGTAAATTTAATATTTTTACAAAATAATCAATGTGGGGGTGCTAAGAAACGCATATCGACAAAAAAAGTTGTCTTTTTGCACGCGCTAATTAATAATTAATTCTTAACATATAATGGTATGGTCAATTTAACTTGGTATTAAACACAACTCAAAAAGCGGACAAAGAATAAATACTGAGACCGGGAGAAATAAAAATATATACCGAGTGGGATGACCTAATCTGATTAAAATAAATTTCTCTATGTGGAACACGGCGGGCCACTTCGACCCTACGACATAGTATAAATGTTATACAGTAGAGTGACTCAGATGTGTCATTAATACTGGGACTATTTTTATGAAATTTTGATGAATTATTTTTGATGTTTTTTTGTCTGTGGTTATCTCACAAAGTAATATTTTTGTGTGAATTGGCATAAGCAGTGAACTGAGGACAGGGACACAACCCAACACTTTTATGCGGGAATACAAATGGTTCCGCCCGAATTTAAGAACGCGTATTGAAGTTGTGGAGCGTTTTAGGCTAAATGCACCTAATTTGGCGTTTCATTAATGTTGGTGTACTGTGTATTATTTATATTATATCTACGACCTGCTTACCCTATAGCGACATCGGGCGGTCGCGAGTTTCAGCGTTGCATGTCCGCGATTGTTGGCCGGTTACGTCACCCTGGTAAATGTGTCACATGCAGCATGTTGATACTATTATGTATGCTGAGAGCTAGATTCAAAGATTTTAGCTAAGTTAAAAACCAATGAACGCTTTAAAACCTTACATATTTAAATATAACTTGGTCTTGGTCCTCTAAAATGACCAGATGCCGATTCTCG
Source organism: Cyclargus thomasi (assembly GCA_026546445.1). Lineage (NCBI taxonomy): Eukaryota > Metazoa > Arthropoda > Insecta > Lepidoptera > Lycaenidae > Cyclargus > Cyclargus thomasi. The sequence continues at coordinate 3,196 of JAOTAV010014712.1, read as the reverse complement.
GACGTTAACTTCGCTCGCTCGGCTCTTGCGCACATGTGGTCTCAGTAGAATCTTCTGTATCTCGAATTGCATTACGTCGCACTGCGGTGTGAGTGTAACAGACATACGTACATTCGCAATTTAAGACATAAATGGAAGAAGCGAGTAACTAACATTTTTACAACTATCCACTTTATACTCATTTTTCCCAACGAAAATTTGATTCAAAATTTAGCTTCACTGTCTATATATCTTTATATCAAATCCAAATTATTTCAATATCAAATCCTCTCTCCGGTCCTAAATCGTCCATTAATGCAATAACTCGACAGTTTTTAAAATGTTAGTTACCAGCTTCTTCCACTTATGTCTTCAATTATGATACTATTGGCGACCCAAAAGACACTGTCCTACCCGTCTAATTTGTAAATACATTCTTAAGTTCCCTGTAACACACACAAAATCACACGCACACAAGAAATATATGTTTGTTAAAATAAGCATTTGCTGAAAATCGTTGCCAAGATATTAAATAAATAATAATATTCCACGTATACAAACTAGCGTACAGTGTGCCGTGCGCTATACACCTTCGATCGCTGAGGGTCGGTGACCTGCAGGGCTGGCGCGCAACCTATTTTGATTGTGACCGGTGTCCGCTGCATTATGAGCCCGACTGTATTATTCCGGTCGACGCGCTCGCTAATCGACTGTGCCCGACTGTACTCGCATATAAAGACGGTACTTTCGCGTACACCACTGGCTGACTGACTTGCTATAGAATCAAAATAATTTCCAAATTTGATGAAAATTTCAAAATTTAGTTTTTTTTTTGAAGGTTTTCACAACTTACGGCGATTTAACCAAACTAGAGGTTGCCCTGTGGTCGAAATTTGACAATACATATTTCTGAATTTAATTTTCAACCATGAACAATATTCGTGTATGATTATCGTGTCATGTCAAAATATTGTAGTGTGTAGCGTTTTTATTTATTAAAAATATGCAAGATTAAAGCATTTTTAAAATAATATTGGTATTCCACGGTCCACCTCCATATCAACTATAAAAAAAATTGTTTTTTTTTTTAAGTTTTCCCCAACTTACGGCGATTTAACCAAACTAGAGGTCGCCCTGTGGTCGAAATTTGACCATAAATATTTCTAAACTCAATTTTCAACCATGAACAAAATAATATTTCGTGTATGATTATCGTATCATGTCAAAATATTGTAGTGTGTAGCGTTTTTATTTATGAAAAATCTGCAAGATTAAAGCATTTTTCCACGGTCCTGCTCATTGGGAAAAATTTAATGCTTTTACATCTACGCGTCTTTCGTAAAAAGTGTTCCGCTCGCGTCTTAATATATTTATAGATAAATTTTGTAAAACACGATTATTGTAAAAGAGATTTTCTACCGTTATAGGTTAAAATAGACAAAAAATGTTTTAGTATGTTGGACTACCTTAATTACATCCTTGATAACCATGGTACACATGATAACCATTAAACAAACAATAAGAGGTAAAAGTAAGGTCGATATATTTTCTCGTATCCTGCAGGGGCAAACAAATCACGTATGAGGACAACAAGATATAGACCGAACCATTCCAAATTACACACATCGCTGCCCAAAGAGTAGAAAGGAAAAAAAAAACATACCCATTAAAAGTGTTAAATCGTTATATTTTAAAAGGCACTCATAAAACTAGCGCATCACATCAATATTTATCCGAAACGGCTATATTGATATTGGCTCTCCTCGTGAGTGCGCTTATCTATACGCAGTAATTCTGCGATAAAAACCATTTGACCTACAAAAGCGTTCTCCCTTGATTGATTGAAGTATTCGTGTAATTAAACGTGCGGCTTTGGCAAATCATTTATCATAGGACTGATAAAGCGGCCATATTGCTGGCTCCGTCGGGTCGACGGGCCGGCGGGCCGATCGCCCGATAAGCCCCCTCTAAGTTGCGGCGTGTGGAACTGGCTTAAACGCTTTCGAATAATTTCAATATGTTCCACATTTGAACCGGGGACATTTATCACGGTAATCATTTAAGCCGAAGAACTTCTGGTGAATATATTACCGACGATTTCCGGACGGAAAATTCCGTTTTAGCCGTGTTAGCTGCAGTTACCACATGTTTCTGAATTTGTCGAATGGAAAAGACTGTGGTGCAATTGTTCAAACGTAATTGAAGACATAAGTGGAAGAAGCGAATAAATTACATTTTACAACTTTCGAATAAACACTATTTTTTTCTATAAAATTGTAACAAATTTTGTAAATCATCTGTTTCATTATATATACATCAAATTAATTATTTTTTTCAAATTATCTTTCTGATATTAAAGCGTCCAGTTACGCAAAAATCCGACAGATTTTTTAAAGGTTTGTTATTTGCGTCTTCCACTTACGTCTTCAATTATTATTTTACTAGCACTTAGCTTGAACAGTTAAGAATAGTGCCCCTCCACAACGTGAGGTCGAAGGTCATTGGTGAACGGATATCTGACAGAGCCGAACAAACCGATCTTAAGCCGTTTTGACTTTGACAGCGAACGATTCGGACGAGTCGGCGCCGGCAAGTGTGTGACGTTCCTTGACATGACATATTTAGGCACCAGTCTCCCACAAAATCAGTGTATTCTTTGTAGTATGTAGTTTTTGTATTGTGTAATTGTGGTGAGAGTAATAAATAAATTATTATTATTATTATTATTTATATCATCAACGTATAAGGTACCAATTTCGCTTCCTATGCCACGTTTGGCTCGTTCGATACCGATAGATGAACGTTCACCACAAGAATACAACTTTTTTGAATAAAAATTCCGTGATTCTATTAGCATAATATCCGTTATAATCTTGACCGCGCTCGGCTTGTTTCGAAAAAAAAAACGATAGATTATATAAAAATCTCGTATCCTATACAAAAGGCTTATGAATTGTGTAGGCGTACTGTCCGTCTGTCAATCTCGTCTACGCTGATGCGGGTGTTATCGCTGGTATTAACAATGTATACGAATTTTACGCCACGATTGCTGTTCATCCTTTTTACATAAAGCGATGAAGGTCTCACTGTATATTGACTTCACGAGATGCTTTTGAGACCTACGAATAATAAAATCAATCAAATCAAATCAAAATCTTTTTATTCAAAATAAGTACTTTAAGTACACTTTCCGAACGTCGAGACTACGGCGCCTACC
>JAOTAV010014701.1:0-25436 GCA_026546445.1 Cyclargus thomasi | reverse complement strand
TGTATTATATAATAAAAATCTTAAATATGTGTATAGTATAAAAAATATTAAATATATTTCCGTTATCTGGTACCTGTTACACAAGTCGCACGGGTACTTAGCATTGGGCCAGATTGACATGGTGTGAAGCGTCCATAGATATTATTTATTATTATTATTATTAAATGCAAAAGTATAGCCATTGATTTCCGCAAGGGGTCACGGCGGGACGGTCCAAGATTGAACCATAAGTGGGACAGTCCCGGGAATTTCGGGATGGTTGGCAAGCCTACTTATAACTTGAGCTTAGTAACTAGTATCTACACTATCTGTGGCCAGTACTTAACATAAAAAATATTAGAAACTACATGACACCCGCAACTCCGTTGCGCAAAAATTCGTTTATCGCGCGGGAGCCAAACATTATATTTACCAGATCATTCTGAGCTGGGCAAGCTTGCAGACCTAGCTTGAAAAGGAATTAACGTTTAGGTTTCTCGTATACGAGTTACGACATACGAATTACAAACGAGATTTCACAGGGCTTCGTGTAGCATAATAAGCATTAAAAAACTTAACTTATTTTTATACAGCCAACACTCGAAACACGTTTGCCTCACAGCAACTAAAATTAAAAAAGTATGTTTTATAAATAGTTCTGTTTTCAAAATAAAAAGCTTCGCTTGCAACATCTCGGCGCACAAGGGTCTGTTATTGGTTGCTTTCCCACCAAACCGCCACTCAGTGTAAGTGGTGCTCGACACTAGCAAACGCCGCCAATCCGAACCGCGACTTATGCTTGAAATTTTTGCTGAACTTTTATATTCGCTTTAAAGAGCACTTCTGTTGGTATTGGTAGCTACATATTTACAATATGATGCGGGCTCCGCATCGTCGGCGAACTATCATCGTGCAAGAATACATATAGTACTTTGTCACCGAGATCAAAGGCGATCATAGAAGATGATCGGCGAGCAGAACCGATTACGCCCTCTACGGCCTTCAGGATTATGTTCGCGTGTCATTTGTAATCGCCGATTATGTGGAGGAGCCATTAAACTATCGAGGTTTTTGCGAATCATATCTGAAAAGATGTTATTCGTATTTAACCATTCTTATATTGTTTTGCCGTATTAATATTTAAAATTATATTGTTAAATAGATGACATTGAATAAAAAGCTGTCTATACTGAAGACTTTATCAATCATTATTATTTGCTAAGATAATGGCATTTGATACTGACATGCCTTTATTTAGTTATAATGATTTCTATATCTTATCAAACCCACCAACTTTTTAAATATTTGATTTGTGAGGTATAGTTATTAATGCATAAAATATTCATGAGACAACATTTTCTACACATATTTACGAACAAATGAATATTAATAAATGGATGAATACAATCCTATATTGATATAAAAAATTAATGTATTAGAATGCAGACACTAACTTTTTCTGGCAATGTGTGTTTATTTATCTCTTCTTCATAGAAAGGTTTCCCAGGGTGTAAGACCTATTAAAGCAACCAATCAGCTTGGTTTCTGGCATAGACAGTTAAAAGGATTCAAAGTAAAATAAGCTACTTTTGGTCTTAAAAAAGCATACTGTTTCCAAAATATTCCTATTTTACAGGATGTTCAAATACCATGGGAGCAAGGTCAAAGGAAAAAGCTAGCTTCAATTTATTATATATAAATTTCAGGGACAAATATTTGAACATTTATATGGGTTTATTCTAAAAAATTGAGATTAGGAATAGTTATAGAAAATGAATTCTTGTATAAAATTAAACAAATTCAGTCTTTATCTAAACTAAGCATAAATTGATAATTACTATGCAGCTCCATCTTTTGTTTTACTTTTCCACTGTGTATGGTAAAAAATATACATTTTATTGAATGTAAAATAATAAAATTGTAATTATTAATGATAATTATTTGTTAAGTAAATTCTAGATTCAAATGGAAATACAGTCTCTTTGTTCCTTATCTCGTGAAGCAGTAAAAATAACAATAGACTGTAACAATAGTTATAATTGTCGCATTATCAGTTAATCGCTGATAAACAGGGGAGTAACCTTAGTTTACCTTATCATAAAGCCATCAAGCTTTTATACTGAAATATTCCACTTTTTCTTATAGTAATATTGATTAAACCCGGCTATTAAATTTATTTCTTAGAATATTCATTTTTGAAAATATACTATATAAAAGATATAATTAAGAATATTATAATATATTACATCATCTGAATGATTTAGGATTCTAGTTTTTAATCTATTTGATAGTTAGCTGTGTTGCTTACCAATAATTTTTATTTGACAGCACTAATAATGCTAAATAGAAGCTGTCTACTCCAACTGAATTAAATAGTTTTTCTTATTAGAAAGTACATTACTTATTGCTATTTTTTACTCCAAAGTAAAAATCTAAATATCAGTATTCCTAATTAGAAAAAAACTTACCGCAAATATTGTGTTCTGTAGACCAAAAGGTATAGGGGTCAGTCTTGCGAAAAACACGATTTTGAAGGCTTGAGGACCAGAGATCACTTTGAGCAGTGCTCTTGCAGTTTCATTCTTCAGAAGTCTGTCCAATGGCAGGTAACTCCTCATCATCTTGAGGGTAAAATGCGCCACCGCCACACCGAAGTTGGCGCTTACTACCACAGTACCCAAACCCTTCACAATACCGAACAAGTACCCGCTAGTTATAATCAACACCAAATATCCAATAGTCACTGGGAAACTCACTATTAAAAACAGTCCCATGAACAGCAAAAATATTATTTTCGGGTCCTGCGCGTCCACCCAGTACAATATCGTCTTTAAATACTCCTTAAAAAAATACAGGGCGAAAATCAAACATGTTAAAATTAAAATCGAAACGACTATGTTGAACAAGTAACTGTATGTGGTCCTGTTATTTATTTTAGCCCATAAACTTTTCTTTCTCGTCGTCGCTGTAACATCAGGCTGGCCGTCTTCTACGTCCACTATTTCCATTATTGTATTTAATTCAAAAACACAGTACACTCGATACTTTGCGAATTTAAATAGAGTGAGATTTTCGCCATGGCCTACATTCCCGTTTGTTTATCGCGCGCGGAACGAAAACTCAAGACGGCTGATTGACCGTGAACACGATATTTTGGCTGAAATTCGACATGCGTGCTACGCTCGTACACGATTAACAAGCAAACAGCAATTTTTGTACTATCGAATACATCCGAACAGGCAAATCCAAATTCTGAAATCCGTGAACGAGCGACGAGCCACAAATGTGACAGCGGACAGCTGTCATGTCACATTTGTATGACAGCTGACACTGACATTTCCTTTTAATCATTTTTCTATGGCGGAAGGGCTATATAACCATGGCCGGTGTCGTGTAAAGGCGGGATAACAATTTTCTTGGTCCAATAATGGGCTAGTCGAATATTTTTTTATTATTGTTGGTTATTAAAGGCGTTCCAAAAATAGAATTGAAATGAATGATATATGAATAGGAAATATTGGTGAAAGAATGAGTCCGATAGCTTAAATTATCCCGAAGATATGGCAATTTAAAAATCGCATAACATTGATCTTCCAAAAAACGCTCCATACAAAATGATACCTAGTTATGACGTCACCTCTAGGTAGTTTTTACGCACTGCGGGAAGACTGTTCGACAACTATGTTATATATTGCTTTCATGATAGTGATCTCATAACAAAAGTTGTTGCTAATCACCTAATTTATCGAATGGTATATAAATATTTAAATAATGTAGTACAAAAAAACACCTTGCCTGCCCAATTTTCCATTTCAAATGACTCAAATTTCGAATGGAGTTTTAATGGTTGATTGAATATCAATTATAGACATTATACACAAATACCACTATGACGCATTAAATCACACTTTTTCATATCTCGCCAAAACTCTCGACTTTACTTTTTATTGCGTTGATTTCATTATAACTTATAATCATTAACAACTATCTAACATGTCCGTAGTTCACGACTTCATCGAAACTTCGAACATGCGATGCTGAAATATTGTTTTATTTACATTCAATATTAGTCTATGGGCTTTGTAATGTGTGTGCTGATACGGAGATTAGAAATTTGGCGGTTAAGGTCGGCGAACACATTAAAATATGATGCTGAAGATGAGACGAGGCAAGCGCAACCATTTACACTCTCACACTAGGACCGCCTCGGTGTGTCGTGGCGAGAATGTACCACCTCTATTATAGTACGGACGAAACAAATCACCGAACAATCACTTCAGATTATTCTTGTTGCTCCTATACTTATTAGTAAAAAAGCTCTTAAGTCAAGTTGAGATTGACATTTGACATAAAAAATTGGCTGTTTGTCGCTTGTCAAAAAACCCAAATGTCGTTTCGTGTGCATTAATTTTTCCATAAAGTTCGTAGTTTTATTAAAAAGAGAACTATATTATATTTGTTTTATTAGAAAGGTTTTAGTATAAAATATTACAAATACAGTGGAAAACATTGTGTTGCTTTAGTTTTAAATAACCAAGGAATACTGTAAATATTCTAGAAGCTCTGCACCACCACCAATCTTAACCATGCCGCCGAAGAAAGCTGGCAATGCAGCCAGCAAGAAAACGGAGCAGAAAAAGAAGGAAAAAGTGATAGAGGTATTTTCGCCACATGATTCAAGAAAAACATAATTGTGTATTGTCAATATTTAAAATAAATTTTAACACAGCAATTGGCTTCAGGGGTTAGCTTAAATTTTTGAAATGAGACTATTTGGGTAATTTAAGTTAAGATATATTTGTGGAGGTCTAGGCAACGTTTATCTTAGGTAGAAAGTGATACAAAGTATGAGGTCATGTAGTTGCCTAACTGCACCAGAAGGAGGGTTATTTTTATTTAATAACTAATATTCAAGAGTAAAGTTGTTCTTAGTATAAAAATTTAAATGTACTTCAATATTTTACAGGATAAAACATTTGGTATAAAAAACAAGAAAGGAGCAAAGCAACAGAAGTTTATCCAGCAAGTTGAAAAGCAGGTGAAGAGTGGCGGTATCCATCCCGCTAAGCCTATGGATGATAAAAAGAAGGAGAAAGAGCAAAAAATGAAGGAACAGAAAGAGATGGCAATGCTCTTTAAGCCGGTGCAAACTCAGAAGGTTGAGAAAGGTAAAAAAGCTGTATGCTTTTTATCAAGACTTTTTATTTACATAATAAAATATTGTTAGCAACAGCATATTAGGCTTTAATATGCTGGAATAATATATTGATATAGAAAGAAGGAAACTAGTTTCTTTTAATGATTAGGCCCTTTGTTGGTTGTCTGCATCACAAAAATGCACATGGCTTTTCTTGTTAATATTTTCTCATAGACCTTAAACTATATTTTAATCCCCATTGTTTGTCTACTTGCATGCCAAAATTTCAGCCTGATTTGTTTAGTGCTTTGGGCTCTGAGTTGATAGACGAAGTTAGTCAGTAGGTGTTTTGTGTTTAATAATATATTTGGACTAAGTGTAAAATGACATTATGTTTTTAAATTTTTTTTTCAAAGACAATATGACTTAGTATTACTTAAAAACTAACATTAAACATAAAGAAACTGTGTAAATCAGCAGTCTTACAGGTAAGAGCTGGTTCTTTCAAACAATCAGAATTAATAAAAATAATGTATGTTTCCTGTGTAAAAACTGAACTGTGTTACATAAATGTTGCAGTCAACACCTGCTAGCTTGTAGTGTGACATTGTCGATAATGTCATATTTGTTTAATTTGTAGTTGACAAACTATCTATATCCTAATGTTATCCTCTTGTGAATCCTTTATTAACATCTTCACTTTTGATGACATTGACACCATTTGATGATGGGCTATTGACTTCTGTTTCCAGGTACTGATCCAAAATCAGTGGTTTGTGCATTCTTCAAACAGGGTCAGTGCACAAAAGGAGACAGGTGCAAGTTCTCTCATGATCTGACTATTGAAAGAAAGGTAAAATTCTCATTTATTTAGTGATACCAAAAAAAAACTAAAATATATTTAAAAAATAGCTTCTGCCTGCGACTCCGTTCGCGCGGATATCGGTCTTTGCGTGGATGGTTTATTTCAACATTTTAAATATCTCTGACAGTGACATCTTATAAATATCTATTGGACCCAAATACGGCGTTCAAGCCAAATCCGACTTTCGGCTCTACAGGTTATGGCACTGAATTCACTGCGGGTAATGCAACATGTGTTCACAGTTCTACAGATAAAACTGAAAAATTAAGATTTTTTTTCTCAAATTTTTCTAGTATAAAAAGTATCCCATTTTATGCCCAGTGATGCTTGAACATACAGACAAAAATTTTTTAAATCACATATTTGGGTTTGGTATCAATCCAGTTACTTCCCCTGCTATTTATTTTTTTAATATTTTCAATGTACAGAATTGACCCTTCTACAGATTTTTTATACATATGTATAGATAATAGATAAAGTCGCACCAAAGTTGTCTGATTGTATATGATTCTGACTCCGCAGTTGTAAAACTTGTTAAGTTACTAAAAAAGAACTTTAATGTGTATTATTTGTTATCTCAGTCCTATAAATATGTGTTAAGAATGCTTGAAATATTTTTAATATGTCAGAAGACAAACGGAACGGAAAGAAAAGGTGTAAAATATAGTGATTTAAAAAATTTACAATTTATATGCCACCGTCCTCTGAATGTTCCTCTTTTTGCCATAATGTAAACTAAAAATATATTTACCCATTTGGGTAGCAATTTTTTTGATTAACAAATATTTTTTTTTTATTTCAGGCTGAGAAGAGGTCTCTTTATGTTGATATGAGAGATGATGATACTATGGATAATTGGGATGAAGATAAACTCAAAGAGGTTGTGGAGAAGAAACACGGAGAGGGTGACAAACAACGACCTACCACCGATATTGTAAGATATTTTATTAGCTTTTGCACACAGCTTCACCTGTGTTGAAAAGTACTTTTCATTCCCAATTCTATCTCTCTTTTACAATTTTCCAAAACTAAATTAGATATTTTGTGTCTTTTGGTCTGCCTAAAGCTTAGTGTCTTTATTATAACATTGTCATTGAACAATACAATAAAAAAATGCCTAATTGAAAAATTTGCTATTTATACTAGTATAGCACGCAAATAGCAAGTTATCCTATGGTAAAATAATTACTAAACAGTTTAATCAACTCGCACAGCAATGTCTTGTAAAACGCCATTTTATATTTATTGTTTTATAGATATGCAAGCACTTTTTGGAGGCTGTGGAGAAATCGAAATATGGTTGGTTCTGGGAATGTCCTTCAGGTGGAAAATGCATATATAGGCACGCTCTACCTCCTGGCTTCGTTCTAAAACGTGACAAGAAGAAAATGGAAGAGAAGAAGAATGAGATATCCCTAGTGGACCTAATAGAGAGAGAACGAGCCGCGCTAGGGCCGAACCAAACTAAGATCACGCTTGAAACCTTCCTGGCTTGGAAAAAGAAGAAGATTAAAGAGAAACATGTAAGTGAATTACAGCTAGTCTTTGGTTTTTTTCTCGATGTCGCATTGTATAGGCCGGCGTTAGTCCTACCGGCGCTCTGCAGGGCGAGATTTCCCTAACTTCGAAGCGTAAAAATCGCCCTGGCGGCCGTTCGTTTCATGGATTTAATGGCGTAAATCCATTAAGATTTAGCTACTCGCGCTGCTGAAATTGTCAAAGATCTCGATATAAAATGAGCTTAACGAATGAGAAGGTTTTTCTATAGCGGGATCCTGTACTAGGCGCGCGGCATTTACAGTCTCACGCTGCACTTACACCTGCAAGATAACTTTCGCGAGAAATGTCCGACAGTCTGTCTGACAGCAGCTTGCAATTGTAAACCCCGTAGCAAGTGCTGTCGCAGCAGTTTGTCAAGCGCTTCCTGCGTGTACTTGTGAAAGCATGTCTAAACATGTACGCGTCGACTCGCGACAGATCTCGCTGCTTATCGGTCTAGTTCCGTATATCTCGCAGCAAGTATCGCACGTGAGGGATAGGAAAACGCCCTCTAGGCTGAACAGTAAATAGATTCAACTGATGGTTAACGTTTAAAAACCTGTCTGAGAAAATCTTTTATTTAGCCATTGAGATATATAATATACATTATACCATAGAGGTTCGCTTCTAAATCGACTGCGGTCATACGAATAAAATTGAAATACTGCTGTCCATCTTCCAGTGGTACTTCATGTACTAAATTATGATGAGCACCAGCTTCTCGTCTCCAAGAAATCCATTCTCGTACCCAAATTGATCTTTTTTTCTTTCTCAGCAACTAAATAGTTAATGCAGATGCTACACGTGCATGTCTTGAAATCATGATCTCAGAGAGTAGAATAATAAAAATTAACTTTAAGAATAAATTCTTATAGCTACACGACACTTGTAAGCGTTCGTGTGTAAATACCTGCGCGATAAGTTGCGACAGTATAAAACGCGAGCTTCTCGCACGACACTAATAGCAGAAATAAATTGCAAGTAATTTGCACATCATGTAGACGATACAGCAAGTAACTTGTGCAAGACTTTCGCGAGTTTGCTTGAAGGTGGAAAGCGGCCTCACGCTACCCACTTCCTAACAACCGACAGCCATTCTTGCCGACGGAACAAAAGTTTTCTCAACGTTCTTGGGTCTTGGATGTGTATTAAATACAATATGTATGAATTATGTTAAAATAAATATATGTATGTATAAACATTATTAAATATATTTCTACTAGCTTTTGCCCGCGGCTTCGCTCGCGTGGAATTCGTAAATTGGTGAAAATACGATTTTTTCAAAAACGTGATTTTTTTTTTCGAAACCGAAAGTATCATGGTATCATAGACTTAGTTGAAAAGATAAAAAGTAATACAGGAGTATTACTTTTTATCTTTTCAAATAAGTCTATGACAAAAATCAAGTCGATTGGTTGCTTCGTTAAAGCGTGAAGGAGGGACAAACAAACAAACTCACTTTCCCATTTATATTAGTAAGGATTGCCTGGTATCCATAACACAATATATATCATCCGTCAGATACTTATCACGGAGCCAGACTGACGTGGTGTAAAGCATCCATAGATACTATCATTATTATTCTACAGGAAGCAAAGAACAAGGCCGATGAGCAGAAACGCACCGACTTCAAGGCGGGTCGGGCTGTGGGTCTGTCTGGTCGTGAGATGTTCTCCTTCGATCCGGCGCTGGCGGCCGATGCAGATGAGGACGGAGACGAGACCTTCGACCTAGCCAAGTATGATGATGGAGAGGAACCCGACACAAACCAATACAGGGACATCGAGTTGGAACTCGTCGGTTTGGAGGCAGAGGTGAGTCTTATGGAGTGCGGCCGATGAGCAGATGTGTCATGTGATGGAAAGCCGCCTGCCATTTTCCATGGACACGGAATATAAGATTTACAGGATGCCGGCCTTATTGTGGCGCAGATCTTTTAACTGGGGAATGGAGGTTCTCAGTTTGAGCTGTATGCGTGCGTGTTTGTGATTATCAGATTTTTAGATTATTAGATTATTATGCGTTTTAGAACCGGTTCTGGGGCTGTATTCAGAAAAATATTCGTTAAAGCGTAACGAATACCTTTTCGTTGCGCTTTAATGAATTTTATAATACGGCCCTAGAACCTGTTCTAGTATTTTAACCAACTCAAAAAATTTAAATGGTTGATACAAAATTACACTTTAGTTTACAAGATCTTCCGACCGGGCGAGGTGGTCGTATATAGTGCTGGACTTGGAAATCTTCGATAGCGCGATGCAGGATTATTGTGGGTACCGCCGCAATTGGAATATAGGGCATACTAATAATCATTATATTGATTAATGACTAGCTAAGCATTTTGCCAATAACTCCAATATAGACAGGTACACTTGCTCTTAGTTTATTACTTCAAATACTTTTGGCATTCTAAACATTGTTTTATCGATACAGGCTGATGACACTGGCACGAAAGCAACCGAAGATAGATTGCAGCAACTGAGTCAAGGTCTAGAGAATGGAGAGACAAAGGAGTCCGGGGAAACTCCAGATACGGGCGGGGCAGTGCCCATCAATGAAAACCTCTTCCTCGATGAAGACTTAGATGAAGAATTACAGAACCTAGACCTGGAAGACTAAATGTATATAATTTCTTTTTAATTATTTTATGTTTGTAACATACAAATCGGCAAGTATTTTTGATCGTACTAAAACATTGGCGCTAATAAAAATGTTGTAAATAATTTGTGTGTTTATTTAGCACTTAGCGGTAATTTTTATAACTTTTTGAGTGGGTAGGGTTATTAAAAGTTTAAATAATTTAACGTAATATATTTAGTCAACAATGGTAAAGTATAAAAAATATAAGAATATAAATTTTAAATATAAGTATACGAAAATAACTATATTATTTTATTAGACTTGTAAATGCATAAAAATATTTTTTAATTATATCTTAGTAGCTAACCATCTGGCAGGGTTCTGTATTGTGATAGTGTCTATGGTTTCCTGCGAGAAACCCTTAATCTTCATCCATGGTAGAATATTGGAGAATATATGGCTATAACCATGTCCACCATACTTTATCTGGAAGAGGAAGAAATATTGAGTAAAATGCACTACACAGGTGCCGCTTAAGCAACAGTTCAGGGTGCGATATTTGCCTTTCAACTTCCTGGACGAATTTCCTATATTCAATTCAATATAGGAATTTCGTCCAGTTTATATGGCGTGCGGCGCCTTATTTAACCCGGCGCCCCGAGATGTGGGGGCGGGGGGGACGTTTAGCGCCCCGAGATGTGGGTGCAATGTAGGTAGGTTCCTACAATGGATATAGAGTATATACGATAGCCACTGACACTGGCTTGTCAACAAATTGACTTAGATCACAGAATACCTATTAATATTCTTATACTGTGTTCAGATTACTAGCTCACATAGTTTTGTCTTCATGAAGCCAGAAACACTAACTTGCTATCCTGGCTTCAGGACCTAGCCTCCTGTATCCCAGGTATAAGTCATACTTACCAGTCTATGCTTGGTGTGCACATCGTGTGACATAAGTATCCTGTCCACTTTGCCGTTGTCCACCAGATGTCGCACCATCTCAATTCTCTGAGCATCTGACGGCATGTTGATGTCCTCTTTCAGTTGGTAATACGACACCTCAGTACCGAACAAGTCGAATTGGCAGTATGTGCCGAGATCAGAGAACTCTAGTAGCGTTTCTGGATTTGAGATGGTTCCTAAAAAAATTACGTATATTATAAAATACAAGGGTGTTAGAATAAAATTGAGTATTATTATTCTATTTTACCACAAATTTTGCTTATGAAGTGAAAATCGTTCATTTCTTACAACATCTTAATATGGAAGATAATATTTTATGTACAAAAACAGAACTTCATCTAAAATGCTCCAGATATTTAAGTAGAAGAGGTCACAGACAGGCATACTTTCCCATGTATAATTTTAGTATGCATTGACCAAAAACGAGAAGTTTATCTCCTGGGATAAAAGTGTCCTATGTCTTGCCCAGACTTACTAGGTCTTATATGAATAAATTTTTTTTGTTTAATAGCTGCTAAGCTATTAAACAAAAAGAAATTTATTTAAATCCGTCCAGTAGTTCCTGAGATTAGCGCGTTCAACAGATAAACAGATAAAAGGACAACTTTTGTTCTTATATGTGTTTTATTACTGTTCCTTAGCACCCACACATTAATTATTTTACTGTTTAATTATATATATATCGATTTTTTCAAAACATTAGAACTTACTGTCCAAATGTGACATAACAACTTTGTCAGGTCTACCACCGGCCTCCAGGTACAATCTGATGATCTCAAATGGAGCTTCAGGCACTCGGTGAGGGTGGTAGCTGACAGGGAAGCCGAGCTGTGCTTGTACTTCACCTGCTGCCTTTATCGCTTTGCGTTCAAAATCTGAAAGTGTTAGATTAAAAAATCTATTATATTATTTATATTCTATTATATAGTTGAAAATGTTTTAGATTCTAAACCATTCTCAATTCTCCTTGAACACAAAAGGTTCTAGTAATTTTGAGAGTAACTTTGATTATCTATTACATACGTCCATGTGTTTGTGAGTGTGTCACAAACACATAGACGTATACAAAATAATGAAAGTATTATTTTTATTGTTAAGTTTACTCAGTAGTGCTTTTGGAATCGAACAACCCACTGTTCAAAAAGGGCGTCACCCGACATCTAAAAAGTGCCTGGCCGATTGAACTGACGTTTTGAGGCGCCAAACAATTCTGGCCCATGGCCCTGGACTAAAGCAGGTATTGTCTTTTTTTTACCTTTGATAGGCCAAACACTTGCTATTTCTCCCATGAATCCAGCTTTTACTGATGGATTGTCTATGCAACCTTCAGTCAACTCTTTCAACATATGATTATACAACTCCTCTTCTGTATATTTTAGCAGGTTGCTCTCCTGAGTATCGGCTATGTAGAACCCAGTTCCAGCAACTATGTGGACCTTAGTTTCTTCTGACACACGCTTAAGAAAGGCTGTGTCCCTCTTAATTCCTACTGTTGTGTTTTCAACAATTGTACCTTGAAAATAAAAATTGTTGCTAAGAGAAATTGAATGAATGAAACCCTAAGGATAGCTTAGGGTTTCACACCCTAGGGAAGGACCAACATTCTTTCCCATTTATAACATTAGTATAGATTTTGTGTTGCCATCTAACAAGAAAATTTTATAACAAACCATAGTTACTACAACCACAAACTTACCACCTCCTCTCTGTTTAAAATCATGCATATCAAATAGCACTGCAGAATTTGCATCCCCATCACATAGAAGCAAATTGTTCTTTGAATGGTAAGGATATTGTCTTAGGTATCCTAGTTTTTCAATAACATAACCAGTGTCAAATTTGTCCTCTATCTCCTTGGGTGGTTGACGGTAGAAATGAGTAAACTCCATAGATAAATGTTCATGAGTAAGAGTTCTACCCAGCTCACTGGGATCAACAAGGCCCAATACTGAAAATGGGAGGTATTTTGATATTAGCTGTTTGAAATGGAATTAAGAAATAAAAATATATAGTTGTTTGGCATAAATGAGAGTAGATCATGCTAATTCACATTCAAGAGTGAAAAGTTATTAAGATAATAATTTCCATAATAATTTGCGTTATTTTAGTCTACGTTTAAGACTGATTTAAAAAATAAGTATCGTGTAACTTACCGGTCTGTACTTTTAAAGCCATAGTTTTTATTTCGAATACGAAATTGGAGTGGAAATCTGGAATCTTTTAGCAAGAAGACGTTATCAGTAGTGTGTTATTTAAATTATGATAATTATGTCAGCTTTAATATTGTTGTGATAAAAGATGAAATATTTGTTTACGAGTGTTATGTAACAATAAACGAGCCGCAATAAGTGCGTCTCCTTGTAGATGTTTAATGTTGCAGGTTTATAAAGAAAGTCATTTTTAAACAATAAAAAATTTATTTGATAGGTACCGTAATAAATAATAAATTAACAAACGATTTCAATAAAAAAACGTATTTGACATTGAATGGTCATTCATTGACGATCAGCTGACCAACTGTCAACTGACAGCTAATTGAGATGTGTCAAACGTCAATGTATATATATATATATTTAAAGATATATGTGTATATATATTTAAGCAACATTAGTATCAACGTCCTCGTTGTTACAACTTGCCCGGTTCCAAAAGAAGCCGCGAGGACGAGCAATATCTATATAAAAAATAAGAGGCTGATCTTCGAAATAATATACCGTGGTAGCTCTGTAACCCAAAAATTTTTGGGCTTCTCTATCACTTGTCTTTGTAAATATCCATGGCAACATGTAAATAATTTAGGTTGATAGTTTTATTAGCGGGGATTTTTTTAGAAAACGTGACCAAAAGTGATTCTGAAATATGCCTGTTTCAGTAAAGGATTTTACTTGGACGCAAACATTAACAAGTGTGCATATAAGAATACCAATTAATCCAATTTACAAGGAGGACATAGATCTATTTACAACAGATTCTTATGTGAAAGCTCACTTTAGCCCATTTTTATTTGAAATATTTCTATTTGATTATGTAGACAATAAAAACAGTAAATGTATTATAAACGAAAAAGAGATCGTGTTAAATTTAATCAAGAAGAAAGAATATGAATGGGATCAACTCGAGAAAAGTCTGTCTAAAGAAGAGAAGAAAAAAGTTAGGCAAAACATTTTACAGGCGTCCCAAGATGAAGCTAAAAAAGATGCAGAAGAAAAGTGTATAAAAAAGAATGAATTGAATAGATTCGCTGTTCAAAAAGCTATGGATATAGATAGCAAACAACACCTCCTAATGGATAAACGTAGAGATGAGGAGCGTCGCCAGGCTATGGAGAATTTAGAAAACTGGCGGTTGGAAACTGGAAATAGAACAGAAACTCTACCCGCTAGATCTTCTGGAGTAAGAATAAGACAACTGAATTCTAGTGATGATGAAGATAAAAATGAAACGAAGCAAGAAACGCACCCGGAGGAGCCGAAACCAAAAGCTTCTAATAATTTAAAACCTGCTAGGAAATTAATTACATCGTCATATGTGAATAAAAAGAAAGAGGAAATGGCAAAAAGGGTCTTGCCACAGTTAAGAAAAACGCAATGTTTAGAGATTACCCATACGCCGCGATCATTTCCGACTCCAAGCAGGGAATCAGCAGCAGAAGAAGAAGAAACTTGGTTAAGGAACATCACAATGGCTAGAAGAGCGACTGGTATTTTTGTGGCCATCTTTGTTTTAGCGGGCACAATATAAAACTTACTTATGCATATAAGGTTTCTTTTGTTTAAAGGTTTTGCATCAGAGGATTTACGTCCCGAAGAACAGGATCCGCAATGGTGTAAGGAGAAAGGTGACGAATTCTTTAGATGCGGCAATTTTTTGGGCGCTATAAGCGCGTACACACATGGCTTAACACTATCCGACAAACTACCTAGTCTTTACGCAAACAGAGCTGCAACTCATTTCGCACTTGGCAATTTTAATAAATGCGTAAGAAGTTACTTATTATTTCATTATAATTTTTTACTTGTAACATTGAAAATAATGAAAAAGAAATACTTTGATGGAACTTAAACTTTTTTAACCAACATTATGTACAGTTCCACTATGGTGTGTTATTTTTTTTTTTGCAGGCAAACGACTGTTCATCCGCGTTGGATTTAATGAAACCAGTATGTGAGGGCAACAGGCGAAGCCGTGCGAAATGTATAGCTCGACGATCAGCAGCGTTGGCACGCCTCGGTTACTTGAACAAAGCCATCGATGAAATGAAAGCAGCTGCTAAGCTTTTGCCTGAAGATGAGAAAATCAAACAGGATATATACGATATGGAGAGGGCTTGGGAGCAAAATCCTGATTCTGACTAAGCGCATTTTTGTTTTGCAGTTATGAGTACTCGATTTGCATATTGTAGACATAAGTTAACTATAATTATCAACGAATAAAACACGCTGAAGTTATAAGAATTTTATTATTTTAATAAATATACAATTTATAATAATAACCTTTCAAAAACACTATTCCTCTATATGTTTGGAAAGTCCGAGATCGTCTAGTAACGCTTGCGGCGATGGGTCTCGTCCACGGAACCTTCTGAATACTTCGCCGGGATGGCAACTGCCACCGGCGGCTAAAAATGTGTCTCTGTATCGTTTTCCAACAGCAATGACATCCTGATCGGCCTTTCGAGACTCCTCGAACGCACTGTATACGTCGGCCGCGATCATTTTCGACCACAAGTGACTGTAGTACGCGGCCCCCCACTCCTCAGAAAATATTCTAGTAAACGACAGCACGTGCGAATCGTATTTATCAAACGGTAACGTATTGTACTCCGACCATAACTCCCTCACCAGGTCACGCCAGAAGGTCTTCTTCGAGTGCAGCTCTAAATCTAATCTCGATAGATATAATTCCCTGCAAAGATTGAAACCGGCCATGTGCCTTTGTGTGTTTTGTAAATTATTCACTACCTCGTCGGGCAGCGGTTCTTCGGAAGTGTAGTGGCCGCTGATGGCTCGTATCGTATGGGGGTCATACAGCCAGTGCGTCATTACGTATCCGCAGACCTCGGCAGCGTCCCATTCCACATTAGACAGTCCCGCCACTTCGGAGTACTCTGCTCTAGTGAGTAAATGTCTCAGCGCGTGGCCGAATCTTTTAAATAATATGTTCACTTCTTTAAAAGTGAGCAGCGAGTGTTTTCCATCAATTGGCGCTTGGAAATTGAATATTAAAGCAGAGAGCGGCTGTGTCGAAGCGACCGCGCTCTTATTGCGAATGGCTACGTGCCACCCAGCGTCGTCGTAAATGCGAATTTTCTCATCCTGTCTTGCGTAGGGATCAAAATAAAAGCCGGCTATCGGTCGGTTACTAGAGTCGTCGTAAACATCGTAATATTTCACATCTTTATGCCACGTTTGAGTGTTCGATCTTTCGACTATTTGTATTTTAAACAATGTGCTGCACAAGTTGAAAAGGCTATTGATAACTTTTGGCAGAGGGAAGTATTCGCGTATCTTGTTGTCATCGAAATTGAAGAGAGACCACATTTGTTTTCTCTGCCAATATGGGATATCGTAATGCTCCAGTTTGTCACTGAATCCTCTCTCCTGGGCGTATTCTTGCAACTGCTGTAGTTCTAGATCTTGCATATATTTAGCATTTATGCGCATAGCTTCGAGAACATTTAAAATGTTTTCCATGGAACCAGCCATTTTCGTTTCCATGCTCATATCGACGAAGTTGTCAAAACCCAATATTTTTGCCTGTTCCTGCCTAAGGCTACGTAATTTTTCGATATTTGTGCTCGTTTCCAATTCTTTTTTGGTGTAACCTGAACATCGTTGGACATTTGCTTGCCACATGTTCCAGCGTAATGATCTGTCGGGGCAGTATTGCATAAAAGGCTCATAAATATGAGGCTCTAGTGTCATCTTCCACGGTCCACGAGAGGCGTCATTGTTGACGGACATAGATTTAGCAAGGTTTTGAGGAAATTCCTTAATGACTGCCTCATCGTTGATCATACCGCTGAAATTTTTTGTGGCTACATCAACCTTTTCTCTTATAGATTGTTTTTCTTTTTGCATTTCACCCAGGATAGTATTTAACCTCTCCCGTTTTACGCCCTTGACATCCAAGCCGTTTAGTTTTCCTTCTAAGATATATTTATCGAGTAGCCTTTGTTCTTCGTCGGTTAGTTTCTTTAGACGATTTTTCTCATCAACTGCAGCCTGGTATACGGGTATGCTGTTGAATTTGGCAGACCTTGCCTTATGGGCTCTCTGATGTATCTGTATATATGATTTTGTTGGCATTAATGAGCTGTTTCCGAGATATAACGTTTTTGCCATACCCCATGTAAGTTCCAAGGGACTGTCTAGCTTTTCTAGAGGTTCGAAAATTTCAACAAAAGCATTTTTACAGTTACCACACGTTTCTTCTATTTGGCGGACCCCATTCTCGTAATCTAAGCTTTGTTTGCTTATAGAAGCAATGCATTTTTCAATAGTGACATCACTGAATTCTGGTAATCCATTATCAGATAGTAAAGCATTTTTATCTCCATCCTCACCAATTTCTGGGATACTGAAAAAAGCAAGGCCATTTTCAACTATGCAATCTACACTTAAATTAATGGTTCTAAAGAGAAAGGTTTGTATGTTTATTTATTGCATATGGAACGAATATGTTAAATAAATTTCAACAAAAGGAACCGACTTCAAACAGTAAACTTTTTAGTTTACTGTTTGAAGTCGGTTCTACTATGCTGAAAAAAATTTTGAAAAAATCAGTTCAGTCAATTGCAAACTAATCATGAGCAATATCAACTTTATTGATAAAATTTATTAAAGGCTATATACCAAAAACTTTCTTCTAGCTGATAGAAATTTCCTTGCTGAAACCAAATATCGTACACTGAAATAATAATCATGCACAAATATGCATATAAAACTGTAAACCTCACTTTTTTAATCAGTTATATTGCAGGTAGCCAGTCAGTGACCTCAGTAATTTTTTTTCCACATAGTATATTAAAGTCTCAAAAAAAATATGCTGATTGACTTTTTATTCAAAGATTTGTATAGGACAAGAAAAAGTTGATTAAACCTAAAACTTTTATTTGATAAATACTATAAAATAAAAACCTCATCAACCATTCTAAAATATTTAAGACCCCATCATTAACTTATTTATTGGTTAATTTTTTAAAGTTCACTTATTCTATTTAAACTGACGGTAAAAAAAAGTCAGATGTAGTCTCACTATACACTTTTTTGTGTCTTTGTGGCCAACTATGGCCAGGCTGATTGTATTAAAACAGTTTAGAATGCTTCCACTGATAATAAGTTTAGCTACATAACCAGACTAGTAATTTTTCATATCAAAAGGTAGATTTTTTCTTTGTGCCTTAATTTGCACTATCATCATTTTAAACCTAATACAACGTGTCTAACGCTTGAAATAACATTAGATAAATAAAAAAATCTAACAATTTGTAACAGCGTAGTAAAATACTATATAACTAAAGCTCATTTGTGCTTTATAAAGTTTCTTCATCTTTAATGAAGTGTGCGTTTTAAAACACCGTTAGATATAAAAATTACAAGTAATTTTAGTGTTTTTGTTGCTAAAACAAAATGTTACTGACAAAATGTGAAACTTAAACATATGTATTTAGTTTTACATTGATATATGAGATATGTTGGAATGAATAAGAGTATTTATCTTCATTAAGACACCTGAAATTTTGTTATGTAAAAAAATAAACTTGTAACTTACAGCACAACATAGCCAGAGCTATGTCTGTTCGGATAAAACGGTCTCTTCAAAAGACGGGTGACAGCACAACTTCGTAAAAAACTGGCCATTTTAATATCATACAGATTGATCACTTATACCAATAAATCTATATTTTATTTCATAATAAATGCAGAAAATTGAAGAAAACCTGATTTTCAGGTGCTAAATATTTTTAACCTAAGTTGACATTTCAGTTTTGACAGCTCAAAGCAGTGTTGCTATGGTAAAAAATTAAACTGCCGCTGTGTTAGAAAAAAAAACTACATGAAATTGACGAAATTGTCGTTAATACTTTATTTCTACGAGTGATTAGAAAATAGGTCATATAATATCTTTTACTAGCACAATACACAGTGCAATCATAACAATACATATTTTATACAATATTTAGCTGGATTATAACGTAAAAATGATGTGCATAAAACTATACTAATAAGCTTGTAATTGAAATGACTACTCTATATGAAACATAAATATTGTGTTATAATAAAACATAATATTGTGTTGTGAAAGTTCGATACAATATTTAGGCGTTATGCGATGTAGACAGGTTAAGGAGGATGATTAAAGATGTCTAATTCCATATAATCTTTAGCAAAATTATTATACTGTCGGGCCATGCGATTACAGGTATGTTTATGTCTTTACGTGCTGCATTTCATAATAAACCAACCTAGATTAAAAATCGTTTTGTTCATAATTTTCGATTGTGACTTGTCACACAGCTGATTTGCCGTAATATTTGATACGGTAATGAAAGGCCTGCCGTATGCCGTAAAATCTAAAAAACATCATGGAATGCCGTATATCCAATATCATAATTCATATATGCAACACTAGATCACAGATCTCCCTCACGGTAGTCTATGGCTATCAAAGTAGTTTTTTTTTGTTAAAGCTTTGAGAAAAAATACTTAATAAAAAGGGCACTATTAACATTCAAATTACCATTTTAATAAATTAAATTTTTGACTAAACATATTAACATATAAAGAAAGTAAAATATACAAACTTAAAATAAAAGCATAAAAACTAGAAAAGGAAAACCTTTTCTAAATCGTCCCCAACTGGCAGAGTACCAAGCCAGCTTACTTATGGGCCTGTTTCACCGCTTTCTGTTAAAGTTTCTTATCAGAAGAATCTATCCAATAAATAGACTATCCGTAGATTGTAAGCAGTGAAACAGGCCCTAGCATTCTGTACTGGTACGGAACCCTACGTGTGCGAGCCCAACACGCACCTGTTTTTTAAGGAAAATATATAATATAATATCTATGGCACTTCGGACCACGTCAGTCTGGCCCCGTGCTAAGTACCCCAGGGACTTGTGTTACAGGTACCAGACAACGGAAATATATTTAAGATTTTTATTATATGATACACATATTTAATACTCATCCAAGACCCACGAACATTGAAAATCTTGCTCCGTCGGCGGGATTCGAACCCGCAACCCCCGGCTTAAGCTACCAATGCGCTTACCAACTGAGCCACAGCGGTCGTCGTTTATTATTTTTATTTGGACTTTGTAATAGACGAAGGATTCAAACATCGTGATGTTACTGGACAATAGCAGAAAATATTAAACTGTTAGTACATAACAGTAACTAACTTGGGGTTGGGATGCAGTTTTCAGGAGGCCAGGAAGTCTTAAATCTTATTAATATTTATTATTATTAACACGTATACACATTACACATACAAAACAAATTTATATTTCTTAAGAGTTATAACTGTAAAATAAAATTCGCCATTTTACAACAATACCAAACGAACATAGTAATATCACTAATGAACAGTGGAAAAAAATACAGTCTTTTTAATGTAGGTAAGTAAGTCTTTTTTTTAAGAGTATATTTTTAACATATATATATATATACAATTGCGATTTGCCCAAAAAAAATTGAGCAAGTTGGCGTTGAACACCGTAGATGAAACAAATTTTGGGTTTTTATTGTAATGTGATCCTAAAAATTAATCTGCTATCACAGAGACAGAATAGGCTAACAAAAAAAAAACATTTAAAAACTCATTGGTCACAATCTAAACCCCCTTCCCCACTCATGGCGTTTGCCAGGAGTTGAAATTTTCGCCGGGAGCACGTGATTACGAGACCGCCTCTCTACATTCCCGTTTAGCTTAGTTATGAATTGACGCTTACGAGTACTTTTTTGTACGCTGTCAATCAAGTAACCCGTCTGTTCGCTTGCACCCTGCATGTTACTTTTTTGTAGAAATGTAGTAAGTTTTAGTTTTGAATGAGATTCAAGTTTCAATCGACTTTGAGGATGATTGACTGGAGTTTATATATTCTAGTATAATATATAGTCTAGTATAATAAATAGTATTATCTATTCTAGTATAATAATAGATTAACAATTCAGTCGAAAGCGCATTTTAATTGCCCACGTCAAAATAATAACCAATCAACAATCGCTGTTCATCGAATAAACTAATATAGTAACACTAACAAACGAATATCAATGACTTTACTACAATAAAATGAAGATTTTGACATACATTTACTGTCAAACTGTTTATAGGCAGTTCAACTCAGTTGTGCGCGGGAGCCGCGGGGCCCGGTGTGGATAAACCTTGTTTACTTGGATGACACTCATCGCGTCACTGTCACATGAGTAAAAGTTGTATATTCACAAGAGCAAGCACACATATGGCCACGTGTACCACTGAGTGGAATTTAATAATTGAAGACATAAGTGGAAGAAGCGAATAACTAACAGTTTACAACCTTCGTGTAAACACCAATTTTATCCGAAAAATTTTTACAAATCTTGTAATTTAGCGATTTCATTATCTACATTGTCTTAGATAGACACGCTTTTATACATCTTATCCACATTATTTAAATTTCATACAATTTATTAGGTCTTAAATCACTTATTTGCGCAAGAATCCGGCAGTTTTTTTAAATATTAGTTACCTGCTTCTTCCACTTATATCTTCTATTAAATCAATAAAATATCTTATGACAATTTTCTGATTATTTTTGAGTTTATCACTATCGCTTTTGATTAGCTTTTAAAAAATTGACCAATCAACTTTAGAAACCAGACATAAGTGCGACCAGCTTGGCAGAAATGGCTAGTTTCACATGAGCTTTTTTATTATAGGCAACACTACGCTTCGCTTAAATGCAATTTTAACATAACTTGTACTGGAGCTGGTGAAGACTTTCATTTTCACATTTCCATAAAAACTTTCAGTTCCAGCTGTCACCGCGACGCACACTTTTTCTGCCAATCCACAGATTATATTATAGTAAAAAGACACTGAAAAAATACGTTCACTAGTTTGCTGCCCGTAGTATTCTCAAAATGTATAAGAGGAGATTCAATATGTCGAGATAGAGGGTGAGAGCCGCAAAAATGTACTCTTCGGGGGAGAAAGTGTATTTGTGTCCACCGCCGATCATGAGTTGGGTGTCGTAGATAATGTAGAACGAGAACAGAATGACCCCAGCGCTGCAGTACAGCAGATTCATAGTGCGATAGTACGGCACGAATGCCGCCAGCGAGCCTGAAAAATTAAAAGTTACCGTCGGCTATAAAGTATACGGGCAGGATAAGAACCATGGTAGGTATTACTAAGCTTTTGTCTTTCCGCTCAAGATTTTCGGTATGGTTCATTGACCCTCTGTCAAATTTCTATACAAACCTCGATTATAAACAACAAAGTGACAACGCAACAGTTTGTTTACAACCGCGTTTTGTATGGAAATGACAATTTTTTTGACAGAGGGTTAATGAGCCACACCGCCAAAGTTGAGCGAATGCATAACAGCTGTGCAGCTACCCTAGACGAGTGTCAAGTGAGATACTCACAAGTTTACGACAATCGCTTGGCGTGGTTTTGTATGGGATTGACATAGTGGAACGAAATGTCACGTGATCTAGTCGAGTTCGAATATGTCAATCCCATACAAAACAAGCGAAGCGATTATTGTAAACGTTAATCGCTTGCCACTTGTCTAGGAGGGCTGTTATGAATTCGCTCAACGTTGGCGGTACCCGCTGTTTATGGGTAAAAATAAACTTAATATTTTTTTTTACCGCAGTAAAAAGTGTATGTGTTAATCCAGGGTGTCAGTTAACTCCAGGTCAATTCAAAATCGCTCCAGCCATTTTAACGTGAGAAGCAAACAAACATGCACACTCACAAATTTTCCCATTTATAATATTATAGCCGGGGAGGCAAGAGTGCTATTTTTGTAGTAGCTCGGGCGTCATGGACACGTAGTACGTTTTGTAGATTAGATATAATGTTAAAAAAAATGAGGACATTTTTTTAGCGGCGAGATAAGACCCTACAGCGATTTGAAAGTTAAATTCGCTTTGAAAAATTTGTTTCAATTGAACATTTATTGGAAGATTTTAGACAGCAAGGCCTGGGATGCTTGGTAATGAAAATATGAGGCTTTGTTGTTCTACGTTATTACAGGCTTACCTTACATTTAAATCATAAGTGCTTTATATGGAAGTGTTCTTTGGTGTAATTTTGACACCCCCGATCTTTATATAATCTTAGTAAACGCGTTCACGGGCCTCGGCCCTCGGGCCCGATGTGGTACTCACCGAATATAATAAGGACCACCAACGACGCCAGCAGCCCTCCCCCCAAGGTGGTGAAGTCCCACTTGGTCTGGAAAGCGAACAGCGTCAGCGCCAGCACCACAACGGCCGTGATGCCGAAAGCGAGAAGCACCTGAAATTTAACGTACATTTTATTTAAATTGACCCGGCTAACGTTGTTTTGCCATATCAATTATTTAAAATACGTTTTTTAGGGTTCCGTCATGCCCAAAGGGTGAAATCGGACTTTCCGTCGTCCGTCTGTCTCCAGGCTGTATTCCAGGAACGGTGATAGCTAGAGAGCTGAAATTTTCACAGATTATGTATATCTATTGCTACTTTAACAACAAATATTAAAAACAAAATAAATTAAACATCTAAAGGTGGCTCCCAAACAGGAAGCGTGATTTTTTACTAATGCCAATGTACGGAACCCTCCGTGCGCGAGTCCAACTGGCACTTGGCCGGTTTTCTAGGGACATGGTAGGGCTTGCCAACTGCCCCGAATTTTCTGGGACTGCCCCGCTACTGGTTCAATTTTGGACTGTCCCGCAGTCACCCCTCGCGGGAACCCTTTGTACCGGAAATGAGTGACTAGATAGTATTATTATTTTTAGGGTTCTATACCCAAATGGTAACGGGACCCTATTACTAACACTTCGATGCCCGTCCGTCTGTCTCCAGGCTGTATATCAAAAACGGATTTTTACAGATAATGCATTTCTGTTGCCGCTATAACAAGAGTCGCGAGCGTCATCTAGAAATTCTAGAATATTTGAAATGTTTATTGTGTCTCGCCTGATCCTGAGCCAAGTCCCAGATGTCGAGCTGGGAAATCCCGTAAATGCCTTTTTTGGAGTTGGCAAGCCTAGACATGATGTCCATCCAAAAGTAACCTATCGATGTGTTACTGTCTCAACCTCTAAACCTCAACCTCAAAATCTTAAAAATGCCTACATTTCAGGAGACCAAAAAAACTGATTATATATTTTTTCTTAGTGATTGTACAAAACTAGATATGAGGTTATTTGATAAGTAAATTATTACCTAAGAAAAAAAAAACAGTTTTTTTTTGTCTCCTGAAATGTAGACATTTTTAAGTTACAAGGTTGAGGCAGTAAAGCATCGCAATGTTCCTCTGCATCCTTTCAACGATGCCTATGCCAAAACTCAAGTCAATCTAATGAGAAAATTTCAGTCTGACTAAAAGTATCGGATAAAACTCGGACCTAACCCTATTCCTATTCCCTCATAGAGGCCGGCAACGCACTTCCGGCTCTTCGGATACCATGAGTGTCCATGGGCGACTCTCCGTCAGGTAACCCGTCTACTCGCTTGCCCCCTAAATATCATTTAAAAAAAGTAAATTTCTACTGTTTCGTACAAATGAATAACCATTTAGTAGGTCGCCCATAATCTTTTAGTATATTATAGTAGGAAATTACATTCAATTTTATTTTACTTTTAACCACGTAGAGTACATTGATAAAAGAAAACTTTTGGAAGAAGCTAAAACACGGATAAATAGATTTTAGTAGAAATAGTAGAAACAATTTTAGTATATCGAGTCACGCGTGATTTAAAAGTGGTCACACTGACGTACTCAGTTAATGCGACGAGACCCGGCCCGTCAACAGTGTGCTTTAGCCTATATGGGTAATTTTACGCTGTGCTGAGCCCCGCCCCGGCACGCTGCGTCGAAGTGTGCGCGTACATTCAATAGGGAATATGCGTGTAAAACAAAATTTTTTGAATGCAAATTATTACGATAATGGTTTAAAATATATACACGATGACCAAAAATCTCTGAATTCTGTTGAGAAATAACTAAGATATTAGCGATATAAGTTTTCTACCCATCTCTTTCTGTTAAAACGTAATTTAGTATGAACTTTGTATGCAAAAAAATGGAATTTGACGTTACAATTAATATCGGATCTCTCTTTCTAACTGACTACTTTAAAGGCTTGTAACTTTGTTGTTT
>JAOTAV010014690.1:0-25437 GCA_026546445.1 Cyclargus thomasi | reverse complement strand
GCGGGATTCGAACCCGCGACCCCCGGCGTAAGCTACCAACGCGCTTACCAACTGAGCCACAGAGGTCGTCAAGTGTGTGCAAAAAGTATAATAAAAAAAAAATTCGATCCGGTCTCATGAAACATTTGTCCCGGTGAATCCCGTGCGAGTGTCCACTGTCCATATTGTATGAGCCGCCGACGGTCCATCGTCGCGTCGGAACTAGCCGGCACAGTTTTTCCGTTTACATTGATATACCATATCGTAGACACCTAGGCTAATAAAACACAGACCTGTTATCATGAATAATAACCATATGAGTGCAAATATTATGGTATTATTACCATATATTTTCGCTAATCTGGTAGAAGTGTGGTCGAATCGGAGATTAGTAGTTTTATTATGGCTCCTTTTCATAATCGGCGATTTCAAGTGATGGCAAGTGATTATGATCATGTTGAAGACTAACTTGGTCCTGCTATCTATGACCGCTTTTGATAAACTTGTTGGCATAATACCACGAATGATCGCACCGATTATAAACGAAATCAACGATCATCGCCGGTTCTGTAGCATTAAGTTTAGCTAGTAAATATTGATGAGGTCTCTACATGTGGTATGTCGAAGACAAACTGACGCAGAGTCGAGCTAGCGGCGCGTGATGTGTGTGCAGTCCGGCGTAGTTTGACAAGCCGCTGAATTATGAAGCTGCTACCGAGCCGGGGATTCCCCTAAAACTGCACTTTTTGTTCAAACTCTACTTTCGATTTCACTGTAAAGGGATCCTTTATTCTTTTTTTAATATTTCTTTGTTTTGAATATGATAGTGTTGGCTAAAATCTTAAATCGTCCTACGATTGACGTTAGTTAATGGATGCAGTGGCTAACTAACATCTCGTTTCGTAGACAAAGGACCTCCATTTTGGGATCAAAAAATAAATTCGAATACGTTGTTTTGTGATTTTAATGTACATTGTACATAACTCACAATATTGAATGTTCACGAGATGATCAAGTCGAAAAACAACAAAAACCATTGAAAGACTATTATACTATGTTTGTATCACATTCTGAGGAAATACTATTATTAACTACTCCATCTGCAACACGCTCACATTAACTAGACCTTGATAAAGAAATGTAAAAATACATAAGAAAATGTCCAAAAACAACAACAGAAAACTATCCCATTATTTCACCTTGTATCGGTATCGATATTTTAGCTAGTTTTGTAATGTTTCTTCACATTTCTTTATTAAGTTCAAGTGTCTAGTTCATGTGACCGTGTTGGTTTATGTCTTCAACTAGAGACTTTTCTCCATTTTTAATTTTAACTTAAACTTAATTAATTAAAATTTAAGCTTATTTTAAATCATGCAGATTTAAAATAAGTTCGAACATAAAATTTTGAGGCAGAACGGAATCTGCAGTACTTCACCATAGTAAAAATTACCGTCGTATTATCTTAATATTTATTACACAGCAAAATATCCCGGGGGTGGAGAAAAAAGTGTAACAATGGACTGAAGGTTTAGGGGCTCCTCAGCACCACTTCGCCCCGTCTCCCCTAATGACGCGCCCAAACGAAAATATTAAAATGAGTGAGTGCTCCCTCCATAAGGCCGTTTGTCCATAGTGCGTCGTCACCGTCAATGAAATATTGATTTTTTATGATCTAGGCTATAGGTTTTATTTTCTTGCGATATTGCTTCATCATCCATGTCGTCGCCGATTTGTAGAACATAGAGCAAAAAAAAACCTGTCGCCTATGTCATACACTTGACATTTTATCCGGCCATAATAATCTCTTTGGCGTGCTATGGACAAACGGCGTAATGCCTGCCCGAGTTCACGTCACACTTTTTTCGTCAAATCTTCGTCTCGATAAATTATTTGCCTAAATTATATTTTGACAGAAATTAAATTCAAAATGGCGGAACCCCGACGGAAGGTATTCGACGAATGAAACAATATATTTAATGCAATTATTGTTTTAATTAAAATTCAGCCGCAGGTGGAACTTGTTCGGGAACGAAGGAAAAAGTTTCTTTTTGCATCGCCGTTCCCCGTATCGTCGCCGAGCTCCATTAAAAATTTTAAATTGGTATTACAGACGTGTGTTTTAATAAAGGGGTTTAAAGTGTGATTCCACAAATGGTTTGGTATTCATTAAATCTGATTTAAAATGTCACTATATGTTAATGAAATACTCGCTTGTAAGTTGTTGCTGAGCGTTAAAAAATGAACAACTACATAAGATCTGCATATTTTTATGTACTTTCAGAAAAATGGATTTATTAGCAGACGACGTCTACTCGTATAATGGGGGAAATTGATAGAAAGACAGTTAACAGTCCTACGTCATTAGGTCGGAATATGTCAATTCCATGTAAGTCGTGATCTGTCGGCCAAGTTTGACATATCCCAACCAATTTACTTAGTACCACGATCTGTATATGTTTCAACTTCTCTAATTGAACTTTGAACTTCATCCAAACATACTACAGGTGTCGTGGGACTCGCAACAAAATTAATAGGAGGACTAAGAAGTGAATGTAACGCCGAGATCCCAAGAAGACTGGTTTATTAACGATTTACAATTACCCACAAATATACATATACCCACATTATACATATCACCACCTTTTTTATTATTATATACTACACTTATACATAAAACTATTTTTGTGATTAATGTAAACAATACTAAATAACTTAATGTCTTCAACATTAACATTACCCACAAATATACATATACCTACATTATACATATCACCACCTTTTTTATTATTATATACTACACTTATACATAAAACTATTTTTGTGATTAATGTTAACAATACTAAATAACTTAATGTCTTCAACATTAACATTACCCACAAATATACAAATACCCACATTATACATAACAGGAAGTATTTAATTTCGCTTCCTATACAAAGCGGGAAAAAGCACAAAGTTAAAATGACCAAAATCAAAGAATTTAGAAAACACGAGGGGAATCAACGTTATTAAGAATTTTGACTACCTACAATTCTAGAGCTAATTTTATATTGGAATTCACTGTGCTATCCTATTGCCAGTAATAATTGAAGACAAGTGGAAGAAGTGGATACTAACATATTGCAACTTTCGAGTGTATGCTAATTTTTTTAAATAAAATTTTGACAAATTTTGTTTCTTACCTTTTTCATCAGCTAGCTAGTGTATCTAGGTATACATTATTTTAGTTTCGAATAATTTTTCGGGCCCAAAAGTGTCAATTAATGCAAAAATGCCGGGGTTTTTTTTAATGATAGTTGTCTGCTTCATCCACTTATGTCTTCAATTGTGACAAAAACTTGAAGGCAGCAAGTCCGTGGTGTTATCTACGAGATCACCGTAGTATGCGACACCAGATTTACAATGTAGGTTGTTGAGCATTGTACTTCTTTCGTCATGCCAGAGACCACACTCCCAGAGAATATGATGAGCGGTTTGTTAAAACAGGTTGCCTTCATTTTGGTGGAATTATCCTGACATGTCTGCTATTCAGAGACAAGACTATGCACAGAATCTTTTAGAGGCTCAAACAATCTAGTAACGCAAACGTACATGCGGATGAAAAATGCAAAAAAAATGGAAAAAAAAATGCAAAATCTTGTCTAATGTCTAATGTTATTCTTCAAAATAAAATAAGAATGTCGACCTGGTGATTGCTGCTTCGTGCCTACTTTATTGTGCGTTAACTATGTATTTTAAAAGTAAAATAAGCTTTCTAATGGTATAAGAATTTTTGAAATCATTTCGGTAGCTTCAAGTACACCCGCACCCGCATCAAACATACAAGCCCAAACGCTTTCCTTTTTTTAAAAATAGCATAGAGAGTAGAGTAGATTATGAATTATGCTATACATTAATAAGGCTGTGTAAGCTACCCAAGCTATATTTTAGATCTATAGCTTGCTTAAAACCGATGAAACATTACTTTTCGTACACGTATAGTAACCGCAGCACGTATTCGCACTGGATTTGGCGAAAACAGCCGCCATTATTGATTTATTATCGCCACAGATTGTCGCTTTTTGCGGGCAGTCGCTGCGACAAATGTATTTTATTTAGTCGGACTTTATTTCGGTCACGTCCGCCGGTTTAGATAAGTTCGGTCTCTAAGTGAATCTTGTCCGGGCAGCGGACGCCTGTGAGATACGACGAGTATGTGCCGTGCTGGATAGTAATTAGTGACCACTGATGCATATTGGGTAAAATAACAGTAATAATATAATGGTTTATTATCTATGAACGCTTCAGACCACGTCAGTCTGGTCCCGTGGTAAGTGTTACCCGAGGGACTTGTGTTACGGGTACCAGACAACGGAAATATATTTAATACTTTTATACTACACACATATTTAAGATTTTTATTATATGATACACATATTTAATACACATCCAAAACCCAGGAGCATTGAAAAACTTTTTGTTTCGTCGGCGGGAATAGAACCCGCGACCCATGGCTTAAGCTACCAACGTGCTTACCAACTGAGCCACAGAGGTCGTCAAACAGCAGATCTATACTAATACTAGTTGACCCCGTAGACGTTGTCCTGCCGAGCTATTTTGTGAATCTAAACACACACAAAAAATTTCATCAAAATTGGTGAAGTCGTTTGAGAGAAGTTTAGTGACATACACACTCACAGAAGAATTATATATAATAAGATTATAAATGCACAAATGTTTATGTTTTTTTGTCCTTCCTTCACGCTCTAACAAAGCAACCAATCGACTTTATTTTTGCATATTCTTTTAGTCTTAGGATAACATCGTGTTGCAAACTATAAGTATATCGGTATTTACACGATATTCAATTTTTTTTTTGAGGAAAGACTAACAGACACGCGGCTCTAACTTAGGGCTACAAAATGAACAGATATTTGGCTTTCAATTCGTTTCCATTTTTTTATCGTTGTTACTACATAGTAAAAACTCCTACATGATGAGTAGTCTGGATCGTTGAGATTGAGTTATGGTTGAGGTGATAAAAACTCTTTGTTGTTCAAGGCCCGAAGGCGCCACTTTAGGCACCACGAAAATACAAAAAAGATTGTTTTTTAAACACCGCGGCTAGACGCGAAAGGTATTGTTGATGTTTTCTTTACATACACCTAATACGAGACTCTCAACAATTTTACATACTAGATTTTACCTGCGACCGTGCTTGCGTGGTTATTCTACGAGAGTCAGCATACAGATGTATACACTTATCAAAATTCGTTTAATAAGTTCCGAGCGAATACTGATCTATGGACCGATTTCTAAATAACCTTTTCCATTTATAATATCAAAAGGGAACGTATCTCGATATTTAACTAGCAAACAGTAAAACATTTTCGGCTCGCATAATTTGTTTCGCTTTACCCTAAATTCAAAAATGATAATGCGCCTATGAATCATTCTGGCGATCTCATATTTTATACTAATTGCACAATCAGCAGCCTCTATTTTAAACGCATTTGTTGCTAGTCGCGCGGTAATGAAATAATAAATTGTACATTAAGCTTATTGAACTCTGTGATGGAATAGCTAATTATGTATTGCACTTAAAATGCGCATCATTTTTGGCCAATCGGTGTAAATAAAATCACTGGCATTCAATTGCGTACTTGTAAATCTTTGATTAGCGAGAATTTGATCGACTAATCTATACATATAATAAAACAGTAAAATTGAAGTGTCTGTACATTTAATTTTTTTTGCAAAAAAAAATCAATGTGGGGGTGCTAAGGAACAGTAATAGAATACATATCAACGAAAAAAAAGTTGTCTGTTTATCGTTTTGTCTGTTTGTACGCATTAATCTCAGGAACGACTACTACGGATTCGAAAAAATCTATTTTCTTTAATAGCTATTAGGTCTGGGCAACATAAAGTATACTTTTAATCCCGGGAAATGCGCGGTTCCCGCGAGATATACAATTTTTTGCGCAATGAAGTTGCGAGCACCAACTGGTTATTAATAAATGAACACGATAATGGTGCAAGGATTTGTACATTCGATCAAAGGCGATGCTCTCCACTCATTCGTGCTCGCCTGTGATCGTTTTTAACCGACAATTGTAAAGAGGAACCATAATGAACCATGATTGTTAAATCAAGTGTTTTATAAACTTTTTGGAACTTATGCTTTTGAATGATTTATTTATATGACTATTTGCTTAACTTAACCAAGGAGTTTTGTTTGTTTTCTTTGCGAAAATAGTCAATAACAATAAATAGCCTATGATAGGGAACCACAAATGGGTTGGTTCGTTTTTGGAATACAAATAGTTGGAAGAAACAGGCGTGCGTGACACAGACCGGGAATTGGACGCGCCCGTGCGTGTACGTACGTTGATAAACATCCTGCGTTGGGACATCGGGTACATATCACGTTGGGACACATCCTAGGCTTGGACACATCCTAAAATTGGGTCTAAAAATGTGGTCAGCTTTCCGGTACTACACGTAGTTGGAAACTTATAAAGTGAAATAGTCATCAGAGAAAAGCGAACGGCACAAAAAGTAGAATATGATGATATTTATGGACGTTGTTTACCACATACATTTTCAAAATCGGGATTTGAACCCGCGAGCCCGGGCCGGAGACTCGGCTCGAGTTACAGCCGCGCTCAACCACTGAGCTACAGAGATCGTCACTACTTTAATCTGATTCGAGGAATGACAACCTAAAAATATAGAATACACTTTTAGAATTTAGGTGCAGGTAACAATTTAGCGATCTTACATCTATATGGCTCTGTAAGATAATATAAAATACTTTTAAAACTTGAAATAACACGGCAAACTATTTCCCCCGGAATGCGTGTTATTGAAAATATCGCATTGCTGCATGGAAATGGGTTTCCAGAGAGGAATGAAACTGCTTTGCATGTATCGCTTTAGGATCTTTAGTATCGGAATCCGCTTCCGATACAGGGACATTTCACATTATATCGGTTATGTGTAATAGTCTCTTCTTTCTACATTTATATTATATTAATACGCGAGCGGAAAACATTGTACTCCTTAATAAATGAAACGCTACGCACACTACTTGCACACTACAACACGCAAACTACAATATTTTGAAATGACAAGATAATCATACACGAAATACTCTTTTGTCTATGGTTGAAGTTTTATTTTTCAAATAAAATTTAATGGCTTGATAACCTTTATGCCAAATTGAAGTCTATGACTGAATTGAAAATAAATTATTTTTTAAAGTACTTGGCACTCTAAGTGGAAGAAGCGGATAAAAAACATTTTGCAACCTTCAAGTATATTCTAATTTTTTCCCACAAAATTTCGACAAATCTTGTAATTTACCTATTTTATTATCTAGCTAGTGTATCTGCTACACATTAAACGCACAAAATTTTTAATTTTAATAAATATTTCGAGTCCAAAAACGTCCATTAACGCAAAAATCGTTAAAGAGTTTTTAAAAAGTTAGTTATCTGATGCATCCACGTACCATAAATGAAGTATGGTCGAATTTCAACCACAAAGCTACCTCTAGTTTATATGTAAACTTGTAACACTGAGTCTACATAATCACCGACTTTCGTTATTCGGCACGATCACAGTGCAAGCGTCCACATTATCGACCATAGTACTTCGTCAACTGACCGATCACAGGCAAACGTAGACAAATATCGACAAACAGAGTATTCGCCGATCATGAATCCTCGTTCGTTCGTCTTATATTAGCCCGATACCTTTGAACGCCGCCATATTGAAAATATTTTAACCCAACCTAGACCTAGCCACTCGGTATAGAAGCCTCTTGACACATATTTTTGACGGAGTTACTCTTCCTTTCTTTTATTTATCGTATGGAAACATATTTGTATAATATGTTACGGGATTATTAAATAAATGAAGGTATTTACAAAAACTGCATACATTGAAGTTTTAATATGACAATTAAAAAATGCCTTAGAATGCGGTCCGTAGTCTATAAAGTTCCCTTTATGCGATATCGATTTTAAAGTCGAGAGGGTAGCAATATGGCTATGAATCAACTTTCCTGTTACTATGGTTGACCATTATATCTACCATATTACCGTCGATAGAACTGTTAGTACTACGAAAAACAAAACCGTTTCATACATAAAATATCACAAAAGTGATAAACAAAACAAGACATAAAAACACAATTACGTCTATCGAAATTCAAATGAATGTAAGCGTAAGATCTGCAACAGCATAGATCAGTGGGGCTAGGTAATCCACCCTTCCGAAATTATTGCACACCCACCGAAAATGGGTCAATTGCCCCCCGCCTCCCCCGCTAGACGGAGACGGGGAACCCCGCGCAGGAAGTGCGAGAGGGACGGGATAATTCGTTCAGGTGACGTCACGGGACTTTTAAAAGACCCATTCGTTTTCTTTTTGCCACCTATTGTTTTTATAGACGGGATTCAGTGCAAAAGTTTCGATAAGCTTTTACAAATCGATTCCCGTTTTAGCCGAGACTCCGTGTCCCTACATTGTAGTTTCGATTCGATACGATTTATTTCAGTACGACTTGAGAGTTATGATGTATGTGAAATAAAATGCAATATTCAATCTTTGTGAATTTTTAACACGCTCTTATTGGGTCATCGTGTGTATAAATGTAAGTGTGTAACGATGGTATGGAATGAGACATTTTCCGGTCTCAAGTACGTAATACGGATGCTCATTGCCGTGGAGTGCCATGTTTTGGTACGAATGGGCCGGCTCGACCTTAGTGATACCACGGCCTCACAGGAAACTGGCGTGAAATGCCGTTGTGCTGTGTTTCGTTCAGTGAGTCAGTTTACCGGTGGCCCAATCCCCCTATTCCCTATTTCTTCATAAAGGCCGGCAACGCTCTTTCGACTTTTCAGATTTCACTAGTGTCCATGGGTGACGGTGACTTTCCATCAGGTAACCCGTCTACTTGCTCGCGTCCTAAATATCATTAAAAAAAACTCAGGTATCGAATTTAAATATCTTCAGTGGATGAAAGTGGGCAGTTATATTTAGTTATTACAAAACAATAAGAAGGTTTTGTTTTTCTGTTATACCTTCACCTGAGTGAAGCTGACCCTAAGGTTAAATAATATATGATGAGGATATTAAGTTTTGTAGTATGTATTAACAGTCTTCCGCTCCACTCGTGTTCCTTATACGAGTTAAATCCGTAGTTTTGGCGTACGCCTTTGCTTAATCCTCAGATTAGCATGAAGCTATGTATGTGGAGGGATTACGTGGGTTACATGTTTCATAGTGTTTCGGTGATAAATATACAGACAACATCCTTCACGGGACTTTGCTTGGTTTCTCAAGCCCGGTTTACAGGTATAAAGCCCTGCAGTCTTCGCAAATCGTTTCACGATAAAGAACTAAACAATCAAGCTTTCACATTTTATGGTATTTAGGGGGCAAGCGAGCAGACGGGTTACCAGATGGAAAGCAATTGCCGTCGCCCATGGACACTCATGACGTCCCAAGTGCGTTGCCGGTATTTATTAAGGAATAGGGAATGGAAATAGGGATAAGTCGATTAGGGTAGTTGGGCCACCGGTAAACTCACTCACAGAACGAAACACAGCACAACGCCGTTTCTCGCCAGTTTTCTGTGAGGCCGTGGGATCAGTCTGGTCGAGCCGGCCTGTTCGTGCCGAAGCATGGCTCTCCCACGGCAATGAGCGCCTGTATTATGTACTTGAGATCGTATGATGTCTCATTAGTACACACCTCTACCAGAGTTTTTACCTGCACTCTCTCGAGTGCGAACCAAAAGTCTTACTCACTAGGGCTACGGACGCATTAAATCGAAATATACAAAACTGTTTGGACTAAACTTTAGCATGTAGGTAGTGTTATGACTTATGACGTAGGCTGCGTCCGCTTAGAAAGGATTTTCATAAATTCTGTTCCCAAGGGGATAAAACAGATAACGAAATTTTGTCCAAAAATACGTCTAAATGCATCTGTCGCGGGCTTAAGCTAGTTTAAAATATTCGAAGACATAAGCGGAAGGAGCAGGTAATTAACATTTTAAAAACTCCCAGATTTATTCGTTAATGGACGCTTTTGGACCCGAAAAAATAAAATTATTTGAAATTAAGATAAGGTGGGTTTAATGTATAGCTAGATACACTAGCTATATAATGAAATATGTAAGTAACGATATGACGTTACGATACGAGATATATGTCAAAATTTTGGCGGAAAAAATTGTATATTCTCGAAGCTTCTTCTTATGTCTTCATTAATGAGATGATGAGTTCATTTGCTAATAATAAAGCACAAATTTAATCTTAAAGCGAATGCTGTAAGGGAAACTAAACGCACTTTGAAGTCGGTGATGTTAGTGTAAGCCGTAAACCGACTTCGTAGAAAGCGGGTACGTTTGACCCAATTCGTCATTTTGTACTTTTGGCCGTGACCAGTCGCTTTGGTGTTCTGAAACTAGAAGCGTGTATAGAAAACTGATTATGTGAAGATAATATTTTTTGTTACAGTTTACATTTTGTGTAGGCCAGGGTACGCCAGAAAAAATCATACAGAGTTATATTGATATCTATCGCTTACAGAAAAAAACGCGCATAAATTCGTTGTCACTTGACATTCAATGATAGAGGCTAGGATAGGAGACTATCATAAAATTTGCAGACTTTATCCAGTGCGGATTTTTTATATAATTTTTCGCGGATTTTTTACTACCATTGCGGATAGTCTCAATTCTCATATTACAGGGAAAAGTGTGTTGCAGAACTAGCGGAATAAATCCGACTGAAATCTGTTAAAAAACCCGCGTGAATAAAATCTACGGACGGTGCCTAACACGACTTAGAGGCTGTTTCACTACTTTTTGATAGTGTCGGATAGACTATCTACACCTTATTTTGCATATTCATTAAACTCTCAGTCACTATGCTAATTACTTATCTCTTTGTAACGGCTTTATCGATTTTAATCAAAATCTTAAATTTCTGTAGGCCTGAAAATCGGCTACTATTATTCAGCTGTAATGTCTGGTTTACACGTATTAAGTAGTTAACTAAATTTCAACCTAATTTTTAGTCATTAAACTTGCAACTTACTTAATTTTGTGTTTACATGCAACAATTAACTTAAAGTTAAAATTGAGTTACCTATTTATCAACTTAATACGTGTAAACTAGACATAAGTTATATTATATGGTGTTTCCTCGTCTCGGTGTATGGCAGTATTTTTAAATTTTTCTCGCAGTGACATTTAAGGTCAAGTGTAATGGGCCCTGTCACTAATTAAATACAGAAGAAACCCTCCGGCGCCCTTTGACGGCCAACCGCGCGTGTGATTAAAGGGTTGGAACCTGCCATCAGCTGTTAAACCGCTCGTTTGTCGCAAATTACGCCCTTTGTTTATTGATATAAAATAGTTGAATACGCCGTTCTGAGCTGAATTAATTGAGGAAAGTTATTAATTCGAAGGTATGTGGGAACTTTTGCTTGTTTGGAGGAGATAATTGCTTTTGACTTTCGATGATTTTTAACCGACGACGAAGCTTGAGGGAGGAGTAATGACTTATCAGTATCCCACTTGAGTACCTTGTATTTTGCTATAGATAGTGGGTACTTGTGTTTAGGTGGAGATAAAGGTTTTGTTACAATTAACATTTTGGGCGCCCAACTCCTTTTTCTTCCTTTCGCTTTTTCGCGTAGCCTATTCCTTTATGAAAAGGCAGTTGCTTTTCCGACCAGTCTGCTCGTCTCTCCCGACCAGTCTCTATTATTAAGTAAAAATACTTGATAAGGTACCACTGTAAGTACACAGTGGTACCTGTGTACTCACCACTGTGTACCTTATCAAGTAGCTCGAGCTAATCTAAAACCTTAGACATCTTATCTTACTAATTAATTACTTCTTCACGCTTAAACGACTGGACCGTTTTCGATAAAATTTGGCATGGAGCTAGCTGGTATCTGGTAGTACCTAAGTAGATAAAAAAACCCGACTGAGCCACGGGTAGCGCCGCAGGGCACAACTAGTATATTATGATGTTTAAGTCGCTCATATTACTTTATCTTCATACTAAATTTCATTAAAATTCAGTCAGTAGTTTTGTCGTGATTGTGACGACTATGACGCACGAACTTCCAAACAAACTTTTACTTTAACGATATTAATGGAAAAGAGATTAATTGGATAGGATTTTTAAGTATTTTATGCATAAACATTCATTGCTATTATCATAAAACTCATAAAGTGAAATAAGCTAAGATAGAACGGAGCCAATATTGACGTATATCCTGTTCGGACGTGTACAGCAATCCCCGGGCTCCTGAACTTTACTAGTTTACAGTTTTATGCCACAATTCTGATCGCCTGGGGTTTTGAGAGATCGATTCCTTCATGCTTTAAAGTTTATTTAGATTATTGAATTTTATTTCGCTTCGCTTACTTTTATTTCTCTTTGTCTTAGCGCGTTTATTTATGTAGGAAAATGCTAATCAATTTATGGTAGAAAAAACGAATATTTTGCAAAGATAATGTTTTTCCAAGACCAGAAGTAGCCACATCTTACTCTATCTTTTCAACTAAGTCAATGCAAAAAAACAAGCACATCGGTTGCTTCGTTAGGGCATGAAGAAAAGATAAACAAACAACCTTTCCCATCTATAATAGAAGTATTCATTGAAGATATCTGTTGAGTTCTGTGAAAATCCACAGGAACCACTGCCTACTAACTAAATTCTGCAGCACCTGTACTTTAGGCCTCTCTATTAATTCTTTATTTAAAATCAAACCTTATATAATCTTTAAGGCTGATGATAATGGTAATATTATTGTCATACGCAGATGCTCTCAAAATACCTTTCGAGATGATTAAATATTTGGTGACG
The DNA here is from genome assembly GCA_026546445.1 of Cyclargus thomasi. Taxonomy (NCBI): domain Eukaryota; kingdom Metazoa; phylum Arthropoda; class Insecta; order Lepidoptera; family Lycaenidae; genus Cyclargus; species Cyclargus thomasi. The sequence continues at coordinate 12,570 of JAOTAV010014690.1, read as the reverse complement.
GTGCGGCGTAGGCGTTAGAGTGTTGACCTGCGATTGCGTTGAAGCTGCGGCAGCACGGCGTTATGACGTGTACTCTACAGATATAGTCCGGTGGATTTCCGATCGACAAATATTGAAATGAAATGCCACTGTGAACAAGACCATAGGGAATTTTTTGCTGACTTTTATGATCCATAGGGCTCACTCAGCACTCAGTTGGAATCTACTTTAAAACTTATCATTTTTAGATATACTTAAATATATTTATTTTTTGTGAAGATTTAAGAAAATTTAAGACTATATTGAATGTTATTAGCATTTAATACAGTCTTAAATTTTCTTATTCCAACTTATATTATCTTTTACGACCTATTTGATTGTGTCAAAATGAAACTCCCATGACCCATTAAAAGAGTAATAAAATATGTCATAAAATAGCGTTGTTAATGCCTAAGTTGTGTGAAGTAGCCAAAATAGAAGATTAGGGAGTTAGAGCACGTTTGAAGGTCAGATTTAAAGTTGGCAGTAATTATTCAGAGATCGAAAGGATTGCCAAACACGTTAAATAAGTGGATAGATCTGACGCCAGAGATCTCTCAGAGTTCTCTTGATGTAGGTATACTTTTAGAGCGTCCGTGGCCTAGTGGGTATGACTTTTGGTTAGCACTCGGGGGGGTGCAGTTTCGAACCCCGGTGGAGGCGTGTACCAATGAGACATTTTCCGATCTCAAGTACATTATACGGACGCTTATTACCGTGGGAGAGCCATGCTTCGGAATGACTGGGCCGGCTTGACAGGAGTCATACCGCGGCCTAACAGAAAACTGGCGTAAAACGATGTTGTGCTGTGTTTCGTTCAGTGAGTGAGTTTACCGGTGGCCCAACTTCCCTAATCCCCCTACCCCTATTCCAATTCCATATCCCCTCATAAAGGTCGGCAACGCACTTGCGACTCTTCGGATGTTACGAGTATCCATGTGCGGCAGTTGCTTTTCATCATGTAACCCGTCTGCTCGCTTGCCCCATAAATATCTTTAAAAAAATATTTAATCCCCTCTTTATAATCGTGTAATTCTATCTGCTACACTCTAAAAAAAAATTAACAAAATTAGTGGCATTTAAGTGACGACATAGAAGGTAGGTAAACAAAACCAGCCAAGTGCGAGTTGGATACGCATACGAATGGCTCCGAGTAATTAGCAAGAAACCGGGAAACCGCGTTTTTAAATTTTGACCAGCTGTAAGAGATCTTGTAGTGCAACCGATATAGCGATGTAGACCTTTAAAAAACAAAAAAAAAAAAGGCAAGAAAAAAACTTTTTTTTGTACGAGATTCCTTCTTTAAACATTTAATTTATTTCGTTTTTACAGAACTCGAAACATAGAAACTGTTAATATTTTTTAAGCATTTTCTTTACTGAGAGAAACTTTCAAAAGTAAGTTACGTATTTCCAATTTATTATACGGTACGGATCATTGGGTTTCCGTCGTAAGCCTCCAGTCATTCCTACAACAAAGTAACTGATAAACCACAGAATCACGATCCGCCAATAACTCAGAAGGTGACTCCACCCTTTACCGAAGTAATACAATTAAAGTTGGCGCACGTGGCTTTAAGAGGTCCTTAGTTTTCATTTGCGACGCGCAACGGTTTCATATATCTACAAAATACTATGTAATAACTGTTATCATACTATTATATAAAAAAAATGTAAGAAGTTGTATGTTTGTTAATTTTCTACGCTAAAATGCCTGGACCGATTTTAATGAAATCTGGCATAAGGCTAGCTGTTATCCTGGTTCAATACACAGGCTATCTTCTGTTCTATAAGCCGCGGGGATCACCAAGGGGCACAGCTAGTGGAATCTGAATTTGATATAATTGATACACAGAATTGGCGCCTTTCATAGCTCCTCTTCAGAATTGAAAACATAAGTGGAAGAAGCCGACAACTAACATAATATGCAGCCTTCGTGTATATACCAATTTTGTTCCATTAAATTTTCACATTTTTGTAACTTACCTTTTTTAATATACCTATAGCTAGTGTATCTAACTATACTCCAAATCCACATATTTTAATTTCAATTAATTTTTCTGATCATAAAGCGTCCATTTAAAAAAAAAACCAGTAGATTTTTAAATATTAGTTAACCGCTTCTTCCACTTATGTCTTCAATTGGAGATTACACGACCGTGTAGAAGATCTGCTCGCCGTTCTTGGTCTATGATCGCCTCGCTGCTTGCTTGCGATAGTCGTGTCAATTATTATAACGATCATTGACGATTATGTATACATATAGTATAAACCATCACTACCGATTATATGGCGCCTCCATAAGACCGATTGTGAGTCTCTGCTTAGTTGAATATTGCGTAATGTCTAAAGTTTTCTTGTACTCGTAACTTTTTACAAGATTTTTTTTCTTTATTTAGGAACAAAAAACAGTTATATGTTAAAACTTACAAAATAATAATACAATTACTTAAAATTAGAATATATAAACATATAACCCACGATATTGTTCACAGATTTTATTTACTTTTACCTGTCCTGTTGTCTGAAATTTAATTTTGCATGACAAATTATGCACTCTCCGATTTCCGATAAATTTCCTTTAATGAACTGGTCTATAGCCACAAAAAATATCTGACATTACTCCTATTTTCACAAGCACGCTATTTTACGCTGCTCCTCCTGTAATAGGAGTTAACTAAAGGATATTTATGAGACACGTGTGTGCTATTATTATACATCGATTATTCAGCGGCTATTTGCATAAGTAGCGCTTTGAGCGAGCGTCGATATATCCACTACAAACTTTCATTCTCGATTACCGTGATACAGCTGCACGTTGGTTTTGGTAACTTATTATCATAAAAATAAGTTAATTCTTTGCTTAGATTAGAATACTAACAATAACAGTCTTCTTGAGTAATATAAAGAGAATAAATAAGGCGTTCCCATTTCGTCTGAGACTCAATAAGTTAAGTTTTCATCCATAAAATAGTTGTATTCACTGCAATTTATCTACATCATTTTACCTTATTGCGGTTGTACACTCTCGCCGAGAGCTTTGTGAGACTCTCGTACGAGGTTGCGAGGCGAGTGCACCCATGTACACTTTCGACCTCGGGCGATCTCGCTGTGCTCCGTGTGATAGTGTAAAACCCCCATTACAAGTATATAAAATTCTCGTGTCACAATGTTAGATACCTTATACGAGTCCGTACAGCTTATTATACTAGTCAGTATAGCTACTACTATTAGACGCTACCCGCGTAAAAACTAGCCTATGTAATTAATCCAAAATATAAGCTATATCCATGCCAAATTTAATCGAAATCGGTCCAGCTGTTAGGCGTGAAAGTAGTTGGAATCTTTATCGTGGGCGTGAGTGTCTGAAAACATGCAACCGTCTTTTATGAAACAATACGGTTTAGGGCGTTTTCATTTCAAATCTAACAAGTCGCTTAAACATCCTTGACTACATGTGGGATTATAGTACGTATTCCTGGAAGAAACAAACAGCGCCGATGTGGCGAGGACAAGTAAATACCCACAATACATACCAGATTTCCGGCGATTCGTCTGTCAGCTGCTAGAATTTACAGCAATTCAAACACATACACACGCATACATACACCCATTCATGCCCCTTCTAATGTTCCATCAGATAGCCTACATTACTTAGTAGGATTATGTCGATATGTTAGCCATGATGACTGTCTGTGTACATGATATAGTCCTACCAAATAAAGAAGGATAGCTAAATGCCCATGGATCAATGTCTCTGTTAATACCAACCTCTAAACTTTTTACATTTATCATACAATTTGCTAGAATGTAATATTTTATGGCCTGCACATGTTATGGCCAGGTCAATTTTGTGCTTCTAAGTGACGCGAGATGCTATGAAATGTAAAAAATTGCATTTATTTTGAATTCAGTCGCACACCTTCCGAATAAACCTTTACCACACCATACAGAAGTTGAACCACTAATTGCCAACTAGATTTAATTATCTAGGGACTGAGTTTGCGCCTAGGTCTCGAGCTAAGTACTTCAGCCCCTGAGGATGACTTCCTATCCAAAGGAAATTGGCGTCGTCGCTTTGATAAAGTTTTAATATATTCTTCGAGTTGGCGAGCTGTCTCGCACGTTATGACAAATTTATGTGCGCTATACTTTGGCTTTTAAATTACTTGTTATTTGTATCGAATTCATAGTGGTTTATGTTACATAACGTCGATAAAGTTTTAACACCACGTAAGTCACATTTTGGCTATTTCGTCATTTTGATGCCGTTTTGCAGAAAATCGAAAAACGCATCGCTTAAGTTAATTAGGAACACGTGTCAGCTAACAAAAACTTGTACAATTTTTTAATTGTAAAATCTTATTACGTGATCTATACAAAATACAATCAATTATTTCGCTCTCCTGAAAAGTTGCCATTTTTGAGTTACGTGGTGTTACAACTTCAAGGCCAATAACACATTTGAAAGTCTTCTTGTTTTCCATTGAACAATTAAGATGGAAGATTAAGAATCTAACATTGTGACTTCCAGAAAAAGATATTGGGATTGATTTGAAAAGGTTTGTATTGTATAAGTATCTAAAAATACTTATTTACTTCTAATTCTGAATAAATTCATTGATTATCGATATTTAATTAAATAAACTGTGGCCAAATGTTAAAAAGGGGATGCTCAAAAATGTGTCACGAGACAAAATTCTCTCGCAAGAATAATGGACACCTAACTTAGAATAACTAGAGGTCGCCCTGTGGTAGAAATTCGACCATAAATATTTAGATCCATCGTGAAGAGGAGTCATAAAAAATATAATCTATTATCATTTAAAAAAAGGCATAAAGGTCTCGTTACCCGGCTATTAGATTAAAAAAAAACAGAGACTTCAACCATAAGCAAAAGAGTATTTATTGTATGATTATCGTGTCATGTGAAAATATTGTAGTGTGCGTAGCATTTTATTTATCAAAAATATGCAAGATAAAAGTATATTTTAAAATAATATTGGTATTCCACGCTCCCCCTTTATATCAACTATAACTGGGAGAAATTTCATGCTTTTACATCTACGAGTCTTTCTTAGAAAAGGGTACAAAGTTTTCCGCTCGCGTATATATATACATAATAAGGTACACCGTAATAATAACTTTACGCCCATAACGTTTGGAAATTAGAATTGTTGCCTGTGGAAAATGCTTTTTTGACTGAGTTACTCTACCTACCCCTACCTACCTTAGGTACCTACGAATAGTTTTTATTATTCGTAGGTACTAAACATTTAGATGATCCTTAAATGATATACAGCTAGATCGTGTTGAGTATATTTAATCCCGATGCCGACAACGAGCGCCGTTCAGCAAGTAGGAGGCAACAGCTGTATTATAAATTAATTGTCAGAAACACTGCGATATTGTGCACTTTGTCTCAGACGCCCAGATTCGCGCGCGAAATGAAATTCGGTGCTCACTCCGAGCATACTGTGACGGTGCGTATCGGGGCGCGTGGCATTTCTCATACAAATTTTATGAACAAAATAATATATCGCATCAGCCACTGTATATAAACATATTGTGTCTAGTGTCTATTACAGAAGACACTAGACACACACATAATTATTGTAATGTCAAAAATTTTGCTGTAGTCAAACAGCGACTTTACTGCTACAGAAAAACGTAGCTTAAAGCTGAAAACAAACTAATCGGACGTGACTAACAGCCCATATGAAAACGTCCGTGACTGACGTCAGACGCGGCCGATAGCCCATACAAAACGTCCGCGACCTACGCCTTATATTTTGCACACTTCAATGTACAATTATTATCTAGATCGCGGCTGTCATTCGCGTCCGTAAGTCGCGTCCGATCTGTATGTTTCCGCATTACGCCGTTTGTCCACCAACGCCGTCAACCGAGAAAGAGATTATTTTAGTCAGATAAAATGACACATGACATCACACATGTGTAGCATTTTCAGATTGGAAAACTGAGCGTTTTGTTCAAAACGAGCTCATATTGACAGCAAAATTTTTCGATCAAAACTGTCGAGAGTTACGAGAAAGTTGCGGGGATACAACAACCCTTTAATTATTGAGCCTTCTATATATAATAGTTGTTGCCCGCGACAACGCCTACGTGAAACTTTATTAATTATCCCGTTTTTACATATTTTTTTATTCCTATTGGTATTTGACTCCTATGCGTGATATTATACAGCCCGTAGCCTTCCTCGATAAATACACTCAACAACAATTAAAATATTTTTCAATTTCGGCCAATAATTCCTGAGATTAGCACGTTCAAACAAACTCTTTAGCTTCATATTATTAGTATAGATTTGATATAAATCTTTGATTAATAACTTTTAATAATACAAAGGATGAACAACATGTCATTACATAGTCATTACTATGTAAGGTGTCTAAATGCTTTGGTTACGTTCAACCCTCGGTGTTAGCTATATATTGTATGCACTATATCTGTAGAGTTACGTGTCGTCGCGACAAACAATACTGCTATAGTTCGTTAACTAGGACAATCGGCGCATCCCTCTCTGTCTCCCCCCTGGCGCCGGCTATGTCCGTCCCTCTCGCACGTGACCTGTAATTACGGCCGAATGCTGCCCCGATGATATTTGTGGTCGATTAAAATTAAACGCTCGCCCTCCTTCTTTGAAATGTCAAACCGAGTTTAATTAAAGACTGACATATATAAATAGACGGTTTTCGTCAAGGTGCGGTAGTAGACGTACAATTATTGTTTTTTTTTATAAAACCATGTGGAAGGGCTTCCACGTTGGGTCATGAAGTTATGATTGTTGTGATGATTGAATCAGTAGCAAACACAATCTATTTAATGATTGTCAATCATGGTCCATAGACAAACAAGAGGAACGCCGCATAACAAAAAACTTTAGTTTCATTGAAATTAAGTTTGTTTAAAATATTTAATAAAATCAGGCGTTACATTGCGGAAATCCATAGCTTCAAGTTTAGTAAATTAAGATTTTTAGCAATATTACGCGAAAATTAACCTCAACCTGCAAGTAAAAATGAGGGTTGAGAATTTGGCGGACGAGGTGTAGCAATAAGACTTCGTTGATCTTGCAGTATTATTTATTCCACTAGTTACTTAGTTAGTTAGGTTCACAAGTGACAGTGTGAAACAATTAAAATTATCACCAAGAATACATTACAAATTAGAGATGAATTATTTCAGCGTCCTGTTCACAAAATTTTGCGGAAGGAAGTATATCTTTGTGTTGCCAGAATTCATATACATTGCATGTTTAATATTGCTATATGACAAAATATGATGTAGATTATAATGAGATTTATATTAAACATTTTTAAGGGCGTTTCGCCACAAGAACCTCGACGTGCGTTTCGCCCCAAAACAGGGGCATCCTCAGGATGTCGACTGAATTGTGTGTGTGGTGAATTAAGTTTGTTCTAAATATGAACAAAACTTTACAATATTATTCTCACATTGCTATTTATATTAAAATGGCAATTATAATAAGCAGGATACCAGCTAACTCCATGAAAAATTACGTGAAGAAGTAACAAATATACACTTTAACAAATTCACAAACTTTTGCTTTTATTTTAATTTCTTCTTATTATTTTAATTTAATCAATTAGGTATATTCAAATGAAAATGAATACGAGACTGTCACTTCCTCTATCTTGACGACATCGTCCTTTGTTCCTGACGGTCTAGTCGGGGAAAACAAGGCCGTACATCACGGGGTGAGAGCCGACCAACTATCTCCAACAGCAATAAACATCAACCTTGAACAATCTCTATTATGAACTAACTTATACCAACTATCTGTTAACCGCAGAGCGTCTTCTTGAGCACCGTAAATTGTAAAACGTTGTCTGTGTCACTCTCTCATTTATATATTTATACACAGATATATAAATGAGATTTTAAGATCGTCATGAAAATCGCACAACTCAGAACTGAGGTGTATAAGAAAATGGAAGCATGAGACAGTTGATTCGAACCCGGTCTTGCCGCTTGAACACACAAACCTACCTCCTATTGATACAACGAGGTTTTTTCAGATAATTTACCTGAAGTGAAATAACTTTTGGCCCTATATTTTATCTGAGTACATCACATAACTATATATATACATATTTAAATCCATCGTGTAAAAGATATATAAAAAAAACTATTATCTATATTCAATTAAGTTACGGACTTCAATTTAGCATAAAGGTCTTGTTACCAGGCAATTAAAAAAAAACAAACTTCGACCACAGATAAAAGAGTGTTTTGTGTATAATTATCGTGTCATGTCAAAATATTTTAGTGCGCGTGGCGTTTTAATTAAATAAAAATACAAGATTAAAGCATATTTCAGAATAATATTGAAGTTCCACGCTCCTCCTCCAGACCAACTTTAACTAAGTAATTATTTATTATTAATTTAACAAACTAACAAAGCCTAAAGTATTACCACTCACTTTTGTTACAGCCTGTATAAACCAACAACCACATAACTGCCGTCCTCAAGCTAAAATGCCGCTATGTACAAAAAGCACTTTTTGAGTTATGAGCAAAAAACGCGACATTTTTTCTAAGGGTTTTATACTTCATAACGGCAATATTAATTTTAATAACTCGATGACTATAAATCATTTTGGTAATACACGTCGATAGAGCTTTTTTTCTGATTATTATGGCTTAAAAATGCCAAAATCGACTAGATTAACGGCATTTAAGCTTAAGGACGGCGGATAAATATTGATCCATTAAACACGCGCCAGTAAAATTAGGGCAGTCGGTTCCCATTAGGGTATTGACATTCAGACGTTCTGAGTAATGAAAGATTAGCGCAATATAACTCGTTACTTTAATTGAGACGAAGTGTAGACGAACGACGTGTTTTGATTAAAATAAATGAGATAAGTTCGCGAGGGCGGGCGGGCGGCGGGCGAGGGCGGGCGGGGGCGGAAATTGGAAAATTCCGTAAACATTTACAGGTGGATTTGGAAGTTATGATCCGATATCCGAGAGGAGACACAGACTTATCTGTCGGCTTATTTTGTTTGTTCCAGTTTGAAATGAATTCTCCCAAATTAATGGCCGCTGAGCAGACACAAAACCAATTTGACGATAGATGATGACAATCTGTCTTATACTCGAAGTTCCCTATTCGCTGGAGTTGAAACTCATATCTGTGCGTCAAAATTGTATTGATATGCATTAAAAAATGACATGCATACTGCATGACAAAGTATAAAGCCTTCCTCACACAGATGAGACCTATGATAACGTCTAACGAATCGTTCTCGAGTTCTAGCGAGGCTAACAAAATTGAAACATTATTTAATTTACAGAGACAATATTGTCTTTTTGTTAACACGCCCAATAACATACGTACGTATTAAGTTGCCATAGTGCTTTAGGTATATGTTACACATATCACAGAAAAGTAATAATAATAAATTCTTTATTCCCATAAAACACATAATGAAAACAATCAAAGAAGAAAAAAACACACAAGGTTAAAAAATATAAGAAATAACAATGAAAAATAATGAACATTTTGAACTTAAATAAAATGTGCGAAATGGTACCCTTACCTTAAGCGGTTTCTTCCAGAAAACAAAAGTATTCATATGTTTAAACGAACAACCCTCACCTTCTTTCAAAATAAATCCATACACGCCATAAATATCCTCGGCAAAAAGTAACATCCAATATTCGATCGTTGTGTCTGTTTGTCCGATATTATGTTGCAGGAACTCAAAGCCGGTTAATTAGCCGAGTCTGTACGAGTTCTGTGGTCGTGACGTCATAATCTTTTTGCCTGTCTATGTTTTTCTTAAGTCTGTGTTTGCAGTGGGTATTGATTTTTGGATGTTATGGAAAATCCGCTCTTATTGTGCAAAAAGACATGATTGTTTGCTTGTGTTTCACTTAAATTATATCTATACATGTAGAAAATATGGTGGGTACTACAAAACTAAAAAAATCTTATAAACATTGCCACAAAATTACGTTCTTTTAATTACAACTGTCGGGTGAAATTCTGTTTTCAGTAAACTTATGTTTATATTTGAAGTGTTTGGCTAAAGACCAGTGGTAATAAAACCACTATTCGATTACTTCAATCAATTACTGAGTAGTGACGTCATAGTTCATTCTTTGTTTTAATAATAATTTACGCTTTATGTTATCTACACTTTCTTTTACCTTAAATTACTTCATTAAATAAATATTCGGTGAGTTGATTTCAGGGACATTGTAAATATACAGCAGTGAAAATTTTTGCAAAAGTTGTAGGGTAGGCCTAAAGGTTATCGCACATTAGTCGAATTTCTTGATAGCCTCGTTCATTCAATTTACGATATGCGGCACGTGAGGTGCGGATGAATGTGCGATGTTTTGAATCATGGCGTACCACATAATCTGAAATGCAGCGCGTACGGTACGTAAGACGCGTACCGTGCTTACAAATATGCGATAACCTTTAGCCTCAAATTTCTTCATCTTTTTCACTCGACACTCTTCAAAGTATAAACGAAAGAGAAGTTAGTAGAGTATAACTCTGCACAGCTAAAATCATTATCCTTTTGACTTTGACGTCGATTAAAAAAAGAAAATAAAAGCTATTCATAACCAACTAATCGTCATTAGCGCAGCACGTTTCACTAAACCGACTCTGGCAATCGTCTGGTAATCTGTAAACTAGTCACGAACTAGACTTCATCTTTTCATTTTCGACGCCATTGCTGTTAAAATTCTCTATTTTCTTTTGATCTTGAAGTTTTCGATACTTGGGATACGAGGCTAGCTTTTCAGTCTGGGATAGTAAGATAGTATCAGTAAGCTACCATCTAGTACTTCAGTGTAGGCAAAACTAGCTTCATAGCTTAGTAATGAAGCTGGTTTTGCCTACACTGAAGTACTAGCTGGTTGCCAGCGTAAAGGTAAGTCTAAGCCTCTAAGGTAAGTAAAAAAAGCCAGTGTCAGAGAAAACTCGCCTCGTGTATCCTGGGCATAAAGCGACATCTATCAATTAAATAACGCATTGCAATAAAGCAGTTTAATAATGCTCACGTGCCAAAACAGCTTTGTAGGGCTTGTGTCAAACGCACTATTTTCCTCAACAGTCGAGGAACGGGTAATTGAATTTATGACCTCTACCTGTTCCGCGGCGCCGAGCCACGACCGCCCCAGCGTTTCCAGGCGATAATTAAGACGGCAATGAAGGCGGTAACGGCCGAAACTAAAAGGCGATTTAATTGGGAATGTGATAATTAGCAGTTTTCTTTTGTTTTGTATTCCGAGCTCGCCGCGGGATTTCTGTTTACAAACAGAATTTTACTTGCCGCGAACACCGCTAGGGTTGTGCAGAACGTCGATGTCTCTGACGATGATATTTAAAGGATTATTTTGTCACTTTTATGCAGGCTACATGAAACCTTTTTATATATCCATTGTTTCTTGAGATAAATAGAATATATCCATTAATATCGTTGGATTTTTATAAAATTTTGTACAACTACACACAATTATTATATATAGACAGTTATTTGAGGATTTTATTTTCGCTGAGCGGAAGAAAAATCCTCAAGTGTTGAATGTGATGTGGGGCTTCAGATCTAGTTTTGAATGTTTCATTTAAAAATGCATCCTTCATCAGTACTCGTATTTACATAAGAAGATTTTAGAGGTAGATTCAGCTCTAAAGGTGACATCATAAAGTATATCATAAATCATGCCAAACTATATCATAAATTGGCATTTTCTATTTGCCTAATCTTGGCGATGACGGTCATTAACAAATATGTAAAAATTTTTGTCAATTCTTTGTAAAGCATTATTTAAAAAAAAATATTGTGTTGTCACTTTTTTGTTGACAATCTCGGTTAGTATAGAAATGACAACATCTTTAGCAGATTGTTAATGATGATGAATGATAGCGACAAAGATCGGAATGTCACCATGAAATGTAAAGCAACACTCCACGATATCGAGATTCGCCGCCCATCCCTAATGTCAGGGCGACAACCAGTCTGGGCCAGGAGCAGAATCAAAAGTGGGTAGTAAAGTTTTATGCGAATGTTTTATTGAAGGATGTTATTCCTCCCATGGCACAAACAAATTACACTTTACTCAGGCCGCGGTATAAATTATATTTTATGTCCCTTGTATTTCGATTTACATAATACAATGCAAAAATTATATAATTTTTATCAATTTTTTAGATTCAGATACACTTATTTTCTGCATATTGCCTCAATAAAGTAACATTTAATTAAATGGATCCGTAAAGGACGGATGCTTACTATATTTTCTTGATGACTAATTAACTGACTTCCAAAAACGAGGAGGTTGTATGTTCGGTTGTCCCTTTTTATTCTTAAAAAAAAATAACTTTTCCTCTGACTTAACAGTGAAGTCGCAGAGACGATTTTGATGGAATTTCAATGGAGATCTGCGTGAAAGTTACTGTCGCATTTATTTTATTTATTTATTTATATGGCGCTTGGCTACAACCATGGCCAGTGTCAAGTAAAGGCGGGAAATCAATTTT
>JAOTAV010014689.1:0-54174 GCA_026546445.1 Cyclargus thomasi | reverse complement strand
GGGGCTGATCGGGGGCCCCTTCCGGCTGGGGGCCCGTGGTATTTTGCCGGCTTGCCACCTTGTAGTTACGCCACTGGATGAACTGTAATCATTAATTATCTATTATAACTCTATGTTATACTAGTTGGCCCGCAACTTCGTTACGCCAAAATTCGTTTATCGCACGGGGGCCGAACTTTTTTGGGAATAAACCTTAATTTCTATGAAGCACTATATTATAATACATTACTAGAGGACCCAACAGACGTTGTCCTGCTGATCTTTCATCGTGAATCTAAACGATTCTGAAATCACCTTGATTTTGTGAAAATTTCGTCAAAATAGGTCCAGTCGTTTGGGAGAGCTTCGGTGACAAACACACGCACACAATAATTAAACATGATAGGTCCATGTATAAAATACATCAATAAAAGTGTACAATATCGTCGGCACTCAAGCTTGTTTAATAAATTATTATTAATTCAATTTTAATAATATTTAAAAATACTTTAGTCTACGCTTCTTAGAGTTCTATACCCTAAGGGTAAAAACGGGACCCTATGACTAAGACTACGATGTCTGCTGTCTGTCTGGCCTCAGCTAGAGACTTGAAATTATTACATACTAGCTATTGCCCACGGCTTCGCCCGCGTGAAATCCAAATTTGGTAGATTCGATTTTTTCAATAACGTGATGTTTTTCTAAGACCAAAAGTAGCCTGTGTTACTCTCCGTAATACACATGTATTCCTTTTATATAGCATATAAAAGGAATACATGTGTATATACATATTTACTATGTATCTAATCTATATATCTAATGTAGTATATAAGAAGTAAACTTCTTTCTTATATATTTTTATATTATGAATTTCCCATGATACCATTCATCTTCTTATCTTTATTTATACGAGTGTTATCTTTAGACATAGCTTTATCAAGGAGTTATGTATATCTAATATTGTAAGTGCTTACTACTTTTAATATTATCAATAATTTTTCTAAGCTCAAAAAATCACTGTATTTATATTTTTTCGTTTGTGTTAGGTGCGTTAAAATTTAAAAAAAACCTAAGAAATTTGCATTCGATTAATCCTGTTAGTAGCTATTGGTCCTATCATAAACTACCTATTACCCGCGACTATGTCCGCGTAAAACTTTTCCGTTTTTACAATTTTTTTATTACTGCTCGGATCCTACTCGTCGTAGCGTGATTTTATAATAGCCTTCCTCGATAAATGGACTAACCAACACAAAAATATTTTTTCAATTCTGGCCAGTAGTTCCTGAGATTAGCGCGTTCAAACAAACAAACAAAGTCCTCAGCTTTACAATAACAATAATTATTATTATCACTAGTATACATTCATAACACATAGAATCTTATCCTTGCAAATTATAGCCAAAGAAATAGTATCATTTAAGAAGGGCACTGAAATAACCGTGAATCTGCGTTAAGCCGTGAAGGAAGTTACCAATCATATAGGTTAAACCACCGGCCTTATGTTTTGCAAAGTCACCAAAAAATGTATTGACGTAAAAAAGCAAAGATGTAATCGCGTTACACCATTTCCTCTACAAACTTATGTAATAACGGATTACAATATTTTGTTTACATGTAATACATATTGCCCACTCCTGTCACTTCATCTTGCGGGTATAAACAAAGGTTGACGTGGGTCGAGTATCAACATCCGTGGGCTAACAAAAACTTTATGATGTACTGCTGCGTGTTGCCGACCGCCCAATGTTGAGACCATCATACCACCGATTATCCTTATATTATAAATGAATACATAAGGGGCGTTCCACGCCAAGTTGACAGGAAAAATAGGTCGATGTCTCATTGTGTCATTAAGACACTTTCATCGGCTATGAAGCAATGTATGGTAACCGGCTGTCGACTGTTTCAAACTCCCATCATTCTGAAACTACAAGTTATTTCACAAAAATATTTGGCAGGAGTAATCATATTATCTAAAGGTAGAACATACTCAAATATTATCAAAATCGGAGACATCGACCTATTTTTCCTGTCCGCTTGGCGTGGAAAGCTCCATAAGTGAAAGAAGCAGATAACTAACATTTAAAAATCTGCCGGATTTTTTCGTAAATAGACGCTTCTCTTCTAGTCCTACTAGAAGTAAAAAATATAATGAAATTGATATTAAAAAATATGAAATAGGTAATTCACAAGGCAACGCAATTTTTAAGAAAAAAAAATTGTACTTACTCGAAAATTGTAAAAATGTTGCTTATCCACTTCTTCCATATCTGTCAGTCTGTGATTTCGCCAAAAGGGAATTAAGATACTGAGGTCCGGAAAAGGCAAAAGATATTAGACATATCCCAGAAGAATGTACGATTCCGTTACGAGAACTATTTCAATTTAAACGCAACGCACTTGCGTGCACTATTTAGGTTATTGTGTTTACTGAGACTATTAATACGATAGTCTTCTGTCTGTTAAAACTGATTTTTACCTCCTACGCTATAACCTATAAATCTACCGATAGTTTAGAACACAGAATACCTATTAGTATAACAGAATTTGCACTTCATAGAAACGACCAGAAAGCTGTCAAAACTACGCGCCTCGATCTCCGTAGAATCTCGGTAGAGCTACAGTCGCGAGTGATACAAAGTGACGAGCGGATGGTGACGTAATATTAATATTACGGAAAATAAAAAGCGTAAAAATCAAAAAGTCTATTGTGCTCTTTATGGTTGCCTAGGAGCAACGTCAACGCACCCGGAATTACATTTTTTAAATTAAAATAAAAAAATTTCGAAAGATAAGATAAATTAAAATAATTAATAACAATGATAAATTTGATTACTGAATTTCTGAGTTTACCGGTAGACATGAATAAAATAATAATTTCGATTCGAAATATTTTTTTTAATACGTGTTATTGAGAGAATTTATATATTGGACGATAATATTATTTCATTTTTAATGTGTTTTAAAGGATAATTCGATATCTTTAAAAGGATATGTTTTTTAAGATTCCGTCGTGCAAAAATTACGGTTCCAGCTCGTAAAACAGGGTTTTTTGCAAAGTGTACTTTTACCTACACCTATCAGGCAAAAATTGATGTATTTTTAAGTTGCCGCCTGTGGCTTATGTCTATAAAAAAGTGAACTCTATTGCTAGGTTTTTTTTGAGATTTTACAATCCACTTTGATATTCATAAAATTAGCACTATACGTAAACTATGAAAAAAAATCTCTCACGAGGTTATTGTATCTCACATGTTATTAGTAGAAATACGAAAACACTTTTAAGTCCTTTTAAATTAACATGGGTGAAATTAATATGAAAAAACTTTGTAAATTCAAGAATGACAAAATTAATGTACCATGGAAGAAATCGGTATAGAGCCAGTTGACGGGTTACAATATAATATTATATTACAAAATCATAGAACCTCTGCCTTGAAGTCAGGTAAATACAAGAAACTTTTGAAAAACTTAACTTCGGTTTTTTTAAATATTTCTTATCAATTAAATCAACATAGAACAAATAACATTGTAATAAAAATAACTAATTAAAATTTAAGAATATCTTTTAAGACAAAACGTAGGTAAAAATAATAATAAGCTATTTTAATTTGAAATGTAGAAACGGGTTTAATGCATTCAAACTCATTGACTCATACTATTTTTCCGTATATTATTATTCGCCCTATAGACGATCGACTTTTCATCGTCTTCGAAAGCAATAAGCGTCGATTGTAGAGACTTAACTTATATATCCCTGATAATCAGAAACACTTAAAACTTCAGTAGCGTTGCGTCGACTAGGGCAGCTTAGCGGCTTTATTGCTAAGAGCTTAAAGAGCCAAGCAGACATTAAGTTTGTTCATTGCATGATATATATCCTTGTAAAGGGCCTTATGCTCCTTGTCAAGGGCCTCCTTGTTTCCACTTTACAGAAAGACAAAGTTCATTGGGCGAGCGAAGCGAGTCCTTTATATCCGATGTTTGTGGTACACTTTACGAAAAAACTATAAGAGCTTTTAGTTTGGCCTTTTGTATAGTAATTTGAATGCTTGTGTAAATGTGTTTAAAATTAAAATTGTAATATTGTTGTGTTATATATTTATTTATAAAAGTCTGTCAATGTTATATAATGCTTTAGAAAACCCAATGTCTAATGTCTGGTTTACACGCATTAAGTATATAAGTAGGTAACTAAATTTTAACTAAACTTTCAGTAATTTTAAGTGTATGTCCAAACGTATTTAAGTAGTAAAGCTCTTTAGTTGTCTCAAGCTGGACGATAAACAATGTACTGGAGTCGTCACAGCATTTCAAAAATCTCGCGAGCCCTACGTCTGGTGTACACGTATTATGTAAATAAGTAGTTAACTAAATTTTAACTTAATTTTAAGTAATGTAACTTGCAACTTGCTACAAAATTTTGTGTTTACATGCAATTATTAACTTAAAATTAAGTCAAAATTTTGTTACCTACTAATCTACTTAATACGTGCAAAGAAGACATTGAAAACCTGCGTTTTCTTGCTAGTATTATTAGAATGTAGTTGACATTAGTTCCGAATAACATATCATTGAAACATCAGTTTTATCTGAAAACACTAAAGGAGAAGGTGCCTTAGTGCTAATATAAGTGTAGTCTTTTGTCAATATGAGATAAAGTTAATGCGGTCAACTTCTACAACATATCGCATACAGATTTCACCACATTTTATACCAAGCAGTATACCCAATAAATTTTGTATTAAACGTCCAATTCAATTTCGAATAACGTCACCTTATATGGAGCCTCGCTGCTATGATTCATAGTCGCTATTTTCTTGAAAAACCTACACAAAATAATTCAAAGGCTCCCCCGGGCCGAGGCGAGACAGGCCACTGAATCACGCGGCCAGGCCATTTGTCATAGCCAGGCCAGGCCAGGACTTACGTCTGAGCACCGACGTGTCGCAAATGCTACCTTTTGTATGTGTTTTATAAGTACACATTTCATTAGTGTCTTGTATTCATTTCCGAGAAAATTGGGTTCGTTTTTGTTGAAGTGTGCATTGATTTGTAGAGGAAAATATTTGACTAAGGACCAATTCACACCGCAACGTGACGCAATGACGATGCAACATATATCATTTATTCATCATCATCAAAGAAGGTTTTTTCAGTTAGAAACGAGACAAACATTAGAATATAAGTACTTTTATCTATCAAATATCCTTGATAAACTTGATAAATACTTGCAGCCATTACCCACAGCCAATAACACATAGACATACAAGATGCTCCCGTTTAAATTCGGTACAATAATTGTCAATTACATTGTACTACGGTATGAATAGATGACAGGAATAATTAACATCCCGAGGCTGGTCCATCACAAGACGCCCGACGCGACGTGCTCGTGAAAGGTAATCTTCACAATTAATTTACTCTTACTAAAGTTATTACCAACTTCTGAATATGACAATTTAGTTCTGTATAAGGAATCTAAGGCTTCATTACTTGATGTTATATCTCCTTTTTTTTTAATATATAAAGCACAGGTTCTAAAACTTACATTATTTTATTTCCCTCTTAGTTTAATGCAGATTAAAATTTACACAATTTACGCTAAGTAAATTGTTGTTTCGTTACCTTAGGTCTTACAAAGAAGTCTTAAAGTTTAAGACACAATATTGTTATTTTCCATTTTATTTTGTAAAAGATGGACCCGTGCGTGTCTCTTACAGCGCGCCGCGTCGGTTCGGAATTTGCATAGTTCGCAATCTCGACGCTCAAGAAGTGCATTCAAAGTAAATAATATATTAAATAACAATATTTTCATTTATTTTATTTTTATTTACAAACAAAAATGTTGTCGTTCGGATCCTAATTTCCGTAAATTGTATATTAACAAAAAGCTCGAATCTTTTTCTGTTCCATCTATTTTTTTTCCTTTGCAAAGTGTGTTTTAAAGATTATTTCTGAGAAAAGTGCCATTTGACGAAACAACACCGGAAAAATACGGTTATTAGTATAATCCGAATTAAAGATATCAAAGCCATTATTCATTTCGGTGATGTTAATTTTATTACGGAGTTGTTTTAGGAGCTTCGTTGATTTTGCATCATTACAATATTTTCGCATCCGGAACTTTTTGGCTCCGGGCTAGTTCTAAATTTTGATACAAAGTATGTAATTATTGTATTTGAAAGATATAACAACTACAGATAGTCTAACCCCAACTTTATTTGACAGATGTTGTTATATGTGATGGAGAAACTGACAAAGAATTGTGCATAGCCTAACACAAACATTATTAGTAAGCGGTGAAACTTTAAAAAAACCTTTTAAAAAAATTTGGTTAACCAAGCGACGGACAACGCACAGCAGAATAAAATACACGCGAAATCAAAATACAAAATCCACTTTGCGGACCGTCTCTTGGCAGTCACACTTTGTTCACAACAAGATTTGCTATATCCAGTCATTGTCTAACGCACAGTTATATCGTTACGTGTGTAGCGAGACTTAAGAGATACTACGTGTCGAACACGCCAGACAAGCCGTCCGCGTCGTCACAAATCGAGCTATTAATTATAGAGACTGGAGATCAGTTAAAGTGACTCAATGTCTGTATATATGACGGTACCCAAGTGGTACAAGCTGTCTTTACAGAAATGGTTACTTTTATAAAAAGCTCCTTTGTAAGAATCCTTACAGAATATTGAACCTCATTGTTCTATGGTATCACTTTTCACTGTTAAAATTTTATGTCACACAAACGACAGTCGGGTATTAAAGCATTCTACCACTAGTTGCCTAAGAGTAAAAGTATAAAGGTATTCCAGTAAATTAAAAAATAAGCAGTCACATAATCTTTGCAAAAACTTGTTTACACAAAAGCACTTATGTTATTAGACATGAGAGAGAAATTATAATAATTAGATTCAGTAAACGGAATTTTCCAATTATCTGATAAACGTATAGAGTATTAATCTGTTTGGGCTATTCGTCTCCATTATCCTGCCCCCGGCTTCGGGATAAGATACTTAAAGAGTTATGGCCTCATAACACTTGTTAAAGACGTTTATTACTTGTTTTCCTATGTTACTAATCGCCTCTCCAACTAATATGATTCCGGTTCCCGGAAGCCTCGAAAGTTCTATACGTTGATGGATTGAAAAAAGTTCTGTTGCTATGTGGATACTTGATGGATATTTGATAGATAAAAGTACTTGTATTCTAATATTTGTCTCGTTTCTAACTGAAAAAACCTTCTTTCTTTGAAGGCATTGTATGATTTCCCACAAGACAAAACTTTCGTCGGATTGATGTTTAAGTTTATCGATATGAATGGCTTTCAAGGACATATTTTATTGCTTTTGTTAAAGTTAAGAGAGACAAATAAATGTTGGTGTATTATTACCTTGTCAGTACTTAATAAATATATAAAACGAGGCTATAATATATAGCTATAATATAGTGAGTCAACGTTTTGTATGATTAGTGGCTTCGTCAATGTGTGATAAAAACATAATATGACTTTATACTTTATAGTCATGTCTTATAAGATATCATAACTATATATAGTTATGGACATTAATTATATTCATAAGTTAATTTATACTAAGCATAAATCAAAATCCACCAATCCATATGTTTCAAGGCGGTATAAAAGTTAATAAATATTCATGAAGACTCTCTAGAATTACATAAATTTTGTACAATTTTTACAAATTCCAGCAATATCGGCGTCGCAGAACATTATTAAGGCGTAAATAACGAGGACAATAGGATTATGTGCCATTTAACAAGTCCGCAGCCTCTATAAACAAGATTAAAAAAAGAAAGATCGCTTTACGGCATTTTTTGTTGGAATATAGCTCGTGTTTGCCGGATGGTAGTAGCTTGTTGTTTAAAATATTTTTCTTTAGAATAAAAATATACGTTAGCTTTTTTTAAAGAAAAATTAAAGAACAATGTTATTAGTTATAACAATCACAAAGTGTAATGGTGTTAGATTCTTTTTCCTTATTATTATTATGTCTTTGTACTTTTATTAATATTTAACGAAATATAACCCTAATATGTTTATTCGAATCCTATCTAAAAACCGTTAATAATATTGTAGCATCCAAATAAGCATGAAAATAAGGAACCGTTTTGCTTTGTGGACATCACTTCAAAGGAAATAAGAAAATATTAAAAACGTGTCTTTTGTACGTATTCGTCATTTCGTCTTATTAACAAAACTTTGTAGGGAAAAGGGAAACTTCTGGATCTGATAATAATTTATTTGATTCAGCAAAGATCTTATATATTTTCTAATAAATAAATCGAATAAAATATGAATTAGTACTCTTAATATATTTCTAACAGAGAGGAGTATTTTAATTTTTTTGTTTATTTGCAGAGAATTGTTGAGAATTATATAATAAGTCTCACAGTAAAGTGCAGCCGTTAACATATTGTAAAAAGCACGCAAAAAGGAAATACAACCCCATACTATTCGCGACAGCTCTTACATGAACATATTTAAAAGACGCTTAAAAAAACATTATCTTTTGCAATCTTAATCCATATAAATATATTTATTGAATATACATATAGTATGTATGTATTATAGATAAATTGTTATTTAGTATTCTGTTTCTACAAAGTATCGTATTAGGTACACTATATTTTTAAATATTTTATATAAATGTATATATTTATTCTAATAACTCTATGTACTTTAAGTAATATGTAATGTATTTTTTTATTGTGCACGCGCTCTATCTGCTTTCTTACATCCCATCTCTCTTCGTAGGGCTGCTGTAAGAAATTTCTTTAGAAATAAGTAGTCCTTTGTGTCGTCGTTTCTATGTGAATTATAATGTTTAAATGTATCTTGTGTACAATAAATTGTTAATTATTTAACAAATTATTGTACACAAGATACATACATAAATGAAAAAATAATACTTTGGCTTTAATGTCTGGCTTACACGTATTAAGTAGATAACAAAATTTTAACTTAACTTTAAGTTACTAAATGCATATAAAGACAGAGTTTAGTAGCAAGTGGCACGTTGAGTCACTTAAAATTAAGTTAAAATTTTGTTATCTACTTAATACATGTAAACCAGACATTAAAGATTTTATAATACATCATAGTTGATACATCATGATAAGTGACCACAATTACCGAAACTGCAAAAAAAAAGTTTGTATAAAAGTATTTTTCAACAGACCTAGTGCGTAATAGGAAAACATTTATACTTTGTTCAAAATATTTTATTCACTGTTTTCCTTCACTTGTGATGTTATTACACTTTATATTGAAATCATCCAGCTTCACTTAACGAAAGTTCTTGGAAAAGGAAAATAAATATTGGGTTCCTCTCGTTACAATCCCGATGTTTTTCAATTTCGTTCTTGCGCACTTGCGGTGTGCTCGTCTTCCCTAGATGTGTGTAAAACAAAATTTATTGAATATATTTTAGTGGTTTATTGAATATATTTTAGTGGGCTAAAAGATATACAAAATGACAAAAAAATCTCTGAATTCTGTTGAGAAATAAGTAAGATATTAGGGATTTAAATTTTCTACCCATCTCTTTCTCTCAAAACGCAGCTTATAGACTTGATACTGATTTTTAATAAAAATATAATAATTTAAAAATAATGCATATTCCCTATTGCGTCTATAGCTAAAATCTTGCGGAATATTTTTTCAAATATTTTGTTGATTATTTGATATTTTTTAAGAATCAGCCTTTTCCTTAATTAAAAATATTTTATTGGGGGCTTGGAGTTTGCCCACTAACTTTTTTAACTCTGCTACATATGGCAAAGATATATTGCTCATTGTACACAGTATTTTGATATCTTTATTCTATTCTTAAATATATTTGTAGATGCAGATGTAAATTCGGATTCAAATGCGGATAAGTATTCAGATTCAGAATAGTCTTGTATATTGTATACACAAGAGACAACGTCAGAAATCCCAAATTTCGCGCGTGGTCGACTTTTATAGTTGCACGATGCTCCTTTGAAACGCATGATTATGATATAGAAAAATAACATACGTATAAACAAGACCATTAAGATCTTTAGAACAAAATATAAACAAAGCAAATTAGCTATAAGCGGCGCCACCCAAAAACCATGAATCATTTGCGAAGTAAGAAAATGTCATTTTAGTGGACGCTAATTATTTACAGTTTAGCAACAATGATGGTGATGGAGCTTGTGGTTTGTGCCCGGGGGACAATTCAGGGGGAAAGCGGGAGCAGGGGGGGGCAAGGCGTAACAACGGCCGGCCATTCATGCCGACACGAACAGCGGCTGATGACAAATTATGGCGTGTTCCTCGGCGGACACGACCTCAAACAATCGCGCTAACGAACGGTAATGCACTTGGAGTACGACGGGCATTAAGGTCTAAGTACAGACCATGAAATATAACCGAGAATCAGGCTGATAGTTATTTTTGAGTTATTCGTATGTCGAATACCGTATATGTCTTATGCCGCATTTTATATAATTATTGGTTCCGTAACATATTCTCCATGAATTAAAATGAAAAAATTCAAATGAAATCGAAACAAAGACAAGAATGAAATAGTTTGTGACTTTATAACAATAAAATAAAATTACTGATAAAAACTTTAAAGCTCCAGACATCCCCTCATGCCTAAAGCAACTTCTATCCTCTTTGTTCTTTAACTCATACTGTGTGCAGAGAAGCTTAAAGCTTCGAAAATCAATTAACACTGGCACATTTTTCATTAGCTACAAGAGTGATGTGTAAAACAGCGCGTGTCTGACAAGGGTCCGAGTAAACAAGTCAACAAAAATCGTTATTGTACACAACCAAGCAACGATTTCGAAATTCAAATAAAAGAATGAAAAAAACGTAGTCCAAATAAGATTAAAATTCCCTTCAAAACTGCAAGGATGATTTGGTCCCAGTGAAAGAATATCAGAATTTTGGCTTTGCATAGGCAGCTTGGCGAGTGCTTCAGCACTGTTTCTACAGCAAGATAGACAAAGTGACGTTGAATGCACAAAGGAAACCTGTCAGTTTATCCCAACCATCTGTCAGTTTGTCTATACTTTCGTATGTCTACTGACGCTATGCTAGCCCTGCTGGGGTTATCTAGGGCATAAGTCGCAAATACAAATAAAAAAGCAACAAAATTAAAAAAAAACTTTTTTTAAACTAAGTGAGCACTCTAACTCCGGAGGAAATGGCATAAATCTGATCACTTAACATAATTCATATGTTTTGAATTGAACCATCGCTCTCATCAGTCGAAGTTTGTACAAATTGATATCTCGAAGTAATCTCTCAACAGAGTACGCATCAATTGTATGTTTAACGATTCACTTGTTTCTCTCACATTTTCCTCAAATATAAAGCGCCAAACAGACGAGTGGCTTACAATTGTGTGACGCTTCATTGTAACACAAGAGTTAGCTCAAATTCATTGAGGCCTTTGCATCTCAAGTGACAGATTTATACAGAAAAGCGAAGTAAGCACTCTTCAAATACTGTAGACCAAATGGTTACCAAATGCAGTCCAGATTATTTAATGTCAAAATGTCGACTATCCTTATGCGGATTTCCTCACGATGTTTTCCGTTACTGTACAAGCATTTGTATTTGTAAGAGACTCATAAGTGCACGACTCCGCCTGGGATCGCCTTATGAGTGCTAACTCAATGTCTACCCATTAGGCAACGGACCTTGTATACAAAAATTTATACTTTGTAAAATAATCTATTATATAAAAATAAGTCGGGTTTACCTTCCTGACGCTACAACTCCAGAACGCACAAACCTATTTTTACAATGTTGTATTCGTACGAAAGGTCTTGAGCTTCGTGTGGTTGAAAAAAAGGAGAATTTTTGCCGTAAAAGAGCCATGCTTCGATACGAATGGGCTGGTTTGACCGGAGTGATACCACGGCCTCACAGAAAACTGACGTGAAACGGCGTTGTGCTGTATTTCGTTCTGTAAGTGAGTTTACCGGTGACCCAACTAGCCTAATCTCTTATCAATATTCCCATTCCCCATTTCCTCATAGAGGCCAACGCACTCCGACTCTTCGGATGTCGCGAGTGTCCATGGGCGACGGCAGATTTCCTTTATTCGGCAGTCGATTAACCCGTCTGCTCACTTGCCCCCTAAATATCATAAAATAACGGATTTTTTTTTCTTCAATTCTTTTCAATTATATATATATTTCACTTTTCGCAAATTTTTTTATCAGTGCCTCCTGATAAAAATCGAGATTCAGTAAGCGGCCTTACATAGTAGCAGGTGTGCGCAACTTGTTTGTAATATTTTTTTACTTCTCGTCTAAATATACAGCTGGCGATTGAAACAAATGATTACGATTTTTAAAATTGTCCGTAATTTCGGGAAATAGACGGAGATACAATTTGTGAATAAATGGGCGGAATATTTCTTGGTAGAAATTTGTAAGGGAAATCAAATTACGCTAGAAACTCAAAATTTGCTACATCTATAAGATGGAGAGTATTTTATAATTGTGCATACAATCACACTGCAAGTAACGACCTAAATTTGTCCTATTTATTTAAGCATTAACATAAATCTTACGGAATCGTCAAGTTATCTTCATCTCTGAATAGAGCCTAGAATAATATGTTCTTCGAAATCATTAGCATCCTCTTAACAAAACCCGTCACTTTACATGAGCCAATATTCCGCGTATTAAAGGGGTTTTTTCTGACGATTTCTCACATATTTCCATAACAAAACAGCTCCGTAAGTGTGTCATATATCAGAGGGCCGGCGAGGTTTTCCCAGCTGTCTCCATAACGTACAATAACGTGTACTACAGCCTCACTGGATAAAGGGCAAATGAATTGAGGATTTCAGTTACGTAACGCTTTAATGTCCCACCATTTAAGTTGAAAATGAAAACTGTTGCTTGTTTTTTACGTAATTAGGTAGCGCTTTTGTTACAATGATTTTGGTTAGGAGATAATCGAATTAAGTTCTGTCAAGGTGTAGTACGCAAAATCCTTTAAGACTATTAAGTTTTTAGGGCTAGTCTATAGCCCCTTGAAGAAAATTAATAGGTCAAATTAACCACCGACAATAACAGTTGTAAGGTTTCAGCCTTACAACTGTTATTATGTTACTGCCGCATGGTAATTTGTGACAAAAATATCCTTGGACCCAAAGTTTCTCAGTACCAAATTCCGATAAAGCTGGTACCTTTAATGATATTTAGGGGGCAAGCGAGCAGACGGGTTACCTGATGAAAAGCAACTGCCGTCGCCCATGGACACTTGCGACATCCGAAGAGTCGCAAGTGCGTTACCGGCCTCTAGGAGGCGATGGAAATAGGGATTAGGAATTAAGGAAGTTGGGCCACCAGTAAACTCACTCACTAAACGAAATACAGCACAACGCCGTTTCTCGTCAGGTTTCTGTGAGGCCGTGGTATCACTCCGGTCGAGCCGGCCCATTCGTGCCGAAGCGTGGCTCTCCCACGGCAAAATATTTTGACCTTACACACGAGTCACACAATAATCATGTAACACGAAATATTATATTGTTTATAGTTGACGTGTGTATTTTTAACTGACTTCCAAAAACGAGGAGGTTATATGTTCGGCTGTGATATTTTTATTGTTGTGTAGGGTATTGTTCTGAATAGGTCTCATGTTCACCATGGTGGTGACTGTTGATGGGAACCATGAGTAATCGAAGGAACTCCTCGAAATTTGTACAGATACGATTTTTCGGCATTGTTTTAAGAACTGAAAGCATATGCTACTACAATATAAAATTTATTAATAATCATCATCACTGCAATCACACCAGGTACCATTCATTATGATTCCATTATATCTCGGAACACCTCAAAATTTATAGGGAAATATGATTTTGGTTAAGATGATTTTGGTTTCATTATAAGTATCCTAATCGCTTAGCCCCAAAAAATATGAGTTTGTACCGACGTATACCTACCATGGTTCATTAAATTCGTTTATCGTGCTGAAACCGTACATATTTCTTGGATAAAAGCAGCCTATATCCTTCCCCGGGACTCAAAGTGTAACCATACCAAATTTCAGCAAAATCTATTCAGCGGTTTGGACGTGAACAGATAACAGAGAGTCAGGCAGACACACCTTCGGATTTATAATATCAGTATGGATATTCTATGAACTATGAATTAAATTTTCCATGAAATGTATCACACAATGTATTTGCAAATTTTGGATCAAATCGGACCACAGAAACGCGATCTCTCATAAGGATGGCCTTAAACCCCCCTTTTTACACCCTTAGGAGAAGAATTTCGAAAAATCCCTTCTTATTACTCATCTTCGTCGTACGAAAAACACTCCTGCCAAATTTCAGGTTGCTACAATCAGTGGTTTAGGCTGTACGTTGATTCCTAAATTGCATTTAGTTCAGGACAAAAGATTTTATATAATGATATAGATTGTTGACACATTAACTAAAAGTTCCAATATTCCTAGAAGCTAAGCCCCGATTTGGCGCCAATAATTATGTGGAAGCCGATATCTAACAAGGTAGCCGAGTCTTAGCTTAAATTTATTAACTTAAATCATTTAGCTCGAGCTGTTCTAGTTAGTGATAACTTGGTAAACAAATAATAGTTTGCTTGCCGTCTAACCGCCATACTTCGCACACTTAGCTTGGTGAATAAAATATTATTAGATAAGTGACTCCGCTGCGCCAAAATAAATTTATTGTCCGAACTATATGTTTTCCCGAGATAAATGTATTAAAATATTATGTCAATAAAAAAAAGAATTCAAAGTGTCTCCATACCAAATTTTATCACAGTCGATTTTGATAGCAGAGATACTTTGACATTTATAAAATAAACACGGAAGACGTGTGGAATGTGGATCTGTATTGTTAAAAATGTTTAAACTAATTTCTATACAGGCTGTAACAAAAGTGACAATACTCTAGGGTTGTAGTGACAAGAGTTTTCCCATACAAATTATAAAAAATTCTATTCGCTTTCGGCGCCGCTATTTTTACAGTAAACTTCTATATAAGGTACAAATAAGTGTAATCACTTTCTTTTATTACGCCTTGTATATAATTTTTTTCTAATTAAAATACGATATTGTCATTGTTAACAATAATTTGCTTAACAAAGAAGACGGTTTGTTAGCAATATAAAGATTTTTTACAACAAACAATATTCATAATTGTAATAACTTTATACATTTTCCAACGATGCGAAAATATTACTTACTTTTAAGTGGTATGCCTTAAAATGCGGTAAATCTGTACATATTATGTTAAAATTCTGTCAAGACAGGATGTCTATTTAAGAATTATACTTCCTGTAAAATGTATGCCAAACATCATAATTCTGCATCAACTAGAAAGTCGTTTCCGACGAAATTTCCCACAAAAAGTCTTAAATAATAAGAGTCGTGCAATTAAGGCGTTATTTTCTGACATTAAGGTTGTTTCATGTTGCCGGCTACGTGACTTTTCCATCCTAGCATTCCCATTCAATTAAACTTTTAAGTTAAACTACACCTATTAAGCACGCGATTATAACTCTGATTATGTTCTAATGTTTGTTGTTGACGTGTTGCCGCCTTCAGATATGAATATACTCGTTTAACTTAAACCTAAATGCTAATTACGAGACCAACATCATGCATATTTCACAGAGAAACCTAGAATTAATCATGTTTTATAGTTGTTTCATGTAAATTTTGAGTACTAAGTGATGTTCGAGCGCTGTTATCCGCATGAAAATGTTTATTTATTTTTAAACGTTTATTTATTTTTAAATAACGTTAATGATAGTATTATTCCTGTTACAACAGTTTCGGTCATAGTGGCAGAATAAATTAATCTTACTATGCAAAAATTTTATACGGCTCAAGACACAACTCTATGCACCTGCCCATTCAAACACTCTGATATCATCCAAAAATAATACTAATCGAAAAGATAGTTGAGTTGATCAGGAGGGTTAGCCAAGACCTTAACGTTTTCGCTTCTTTATAGAGTCGTCAAACAAAATGTATTGAAATGACATAAGCGTTCATTACGCCTAAGGTTTTTATACGATTGGCGATTTTGTAAAGAACTAAAAAACCTTTAGGTCCTGGCTAACTCCCTAGGACTTTCTACATGATAGCCATCCGCCACATTATGGCAAATACATGCGCCAACGGTCTTGATCATACATTCGGAACTTTGAACTTCTGCCCCCGCTGACAGAAAATAATTAATATACAATCAATATAAAACAAGAAATAAGAATTCCTCTGAAGAGATTTTAGTGTTGCTATATATTGTATCGTTTCAGTAATAATAATAATCTTTATTTTCTCACAAAAAATG
Source organism: Cyclargus thomasi (assembly GCA_026546445.1). Lineage (NCBI taxonomy): Eukaryota > Metazoa > Arthropoda > Insecta > Lepidoptera > Lycaenidae > Cyclargus > Cyclargus thomasi. The sequence continues at coordinate 37,831 of JAOTAV010014689.1, read as the reverse complement.
ACATCTAGTAATTTGTGAGAGACTTGGAGCCCAAACTAAGCCTAGGCCTGTATATTGGTGCCCCAGGCCCCCCCTCACAAACTGTATTAGCTAGTTTATGACAATTTTAAAAGTATGTTTATTATTAACTTAGAACTCAAAAATACGTTTAAAAAAATCGTTTATCTTAAACGACTAGTTTCGCAGTTTATCTAATTTTTTGCAAAAACTCGATGTCCACGGTACATTTTTTTTTTTGATGGACTATAGCTTATAGGCTTAGAGAAAAATTCCTCGGTAGAAGTTAAATCAAGCACATATGAACACAATCACAGCAAATAGAAGCTTTTTACATGTACAATAAATTTTGAGGTTAAATCGAAAACACATAAAAAATATTTCTAGGTATCATTTTCGTACATCATAGTGGAACTTTCCAGATTTGCTCATGTCTGGGACGAGCTTAAGACGTCTGCATTCTTCGGAAATGTTATTCACATTAGTAATGAAGTTTGCAAAGTCGCAGTCTGAAATTCCTAGTCACACATTTACTTTGAAGTGGGAAGCTAATTTTGTCATGTTGAATTTTAAATAATCAGTTAGGAACTATGACAATTAGAAATTAAATTTTACAAATTATTACATGTAGAAAGATGAAAAATATAACTTATTTTGCAATTTCATATTCGTTTTTTTAAACATAGCAAACCTTTTACTTTAAAAAGTTATTTAACCACAGAACACAGCCATATTACTACACCAATAATTATAATAGACGTGGCGACGTCCGCTACTCCGATGGACCAAATCATATATCGTGTAGGAACCGTGCATTTTTAATGAATAAAAAGTATATCTTTATTATGGCGTAAAGAGGCGACTACCTTGTATAGATTATAGATTCTGAAGTTCAGTTTTCTTCAGAGTCCTATTTATTACTCGAAGTTACAGCGTAAAATATTTTCAGATTATTGCACTAGTTTATAGCTAACTTCACAATGTTCAAATCGCAGGCACTACAAATCGGGGTCGCATCGCATCGTCCTGTGCGTGACATTAATAGGACAATTCTTCACATCTTGATTTTATTGGTTCATTTATCAGCGAGTATTGTTGAGGGACAAATTCGTGATTTTGCATCGATATTGATTTGAATCATCCATCAACACATTAACCGGGCGACCTTTGGTATTGTAATAGATTGTACCCTAGTCAAATTAATGGCCGGGGAGACCGCTCCGACCAGTTCATGTAATATCAGAATAATATAGACTAAGCACCTCTCAGAGTATACAGAACCCGTTAATTTGTTAGAGGATGTTTGAATATTTGGATCGTACGTCGTTCACGAGTAAACATTTTTTGGACAGTTTTGGCATATGGCTAATGGCTGGCTATAAGCTTACCTAGAAAACTAGAAAACACACTGAAATATTTCTCGTAAAGTGTCGTTAAATTATAGTTTTCGAGGAAATTGATTAAATAAAATTACAAAAAATTAAAGCCGACTTCCGAAGTAAAAAACAAAAATAATAAAAAAGAAACTAAAGAGTATTAAATAATATTTATTCTTTAATAGTGCCTGTTTCAGAATTCGGTGAGGCATATGCCTATTTCCGTACACAATCTTCATTATTCTAAAGTCGGTACCAGCTTACATGTCATGATTTGTCGAGATTTAAAATGTCGACTGGTACCGAATATTGGTACCAAATCTTACTTTTTTGTAACATAAACTTGAGACGCTTCTATAGAAACTAAAATCACTATATGTTTTTATATAAATTTCGAGTTGTTCCCTCGATTACTCAAGGATCCCATCATCAGGTCACCACTTTTGTGATGATGATGATGATTATGAATATAATTTATGGTGTAGTAGCATATGCTTTCAGTTCTTAAAACAACGCCGAAAACCCTAAAATCGTATCTGTAAGGAATCATGAGTTCTCTCAGTACCTTCGGAGCCATGGTAGGCCTTGGTACTAAATCTTACTTTTTGTTAACATATACCTGGGAAGCGTCTAAAGAAACCACAATCACCATAGGTTTCCATACAAATTTCGAGGAGTTCCCTCGATTACTCATGGTTCCCACCATCAGCCATCACCATGGTGAACATGGGACCTACTCGGAATAATACCCTATACAACAAAGAAAAATTTTGAAAATTGGTTCACAAACAGCGGAGCTATTGTTGAACATACATAAAAAATATCTATCCACAGCCGAACATATATATTGTTTTTGGAAGTCGGTTAAAAGAAAAATTTTTGTAGAGACGGGTTCAGGTTTTGTACAGAATCAACATTTGGATAATTCGTTTAACAATAATAATCGATGCTTTAATGTAAATTGTAACATTTGTGACTACGTACTATAATTTATATAGCATTAAAACTCTTAAAATATCAGACTTTTTCAAAACAAACTGTGGTTATAATTCACTCACAGCAAAAAGCGGGAAAAGGGCGAAGTGGATAAACGCGAAATATTCCGTTTTTGTCGGGACACCTGAAACATCCCTCAGGACACCTGATAAATGACCCAGCAGAAAAAATAACATTAGTTATTTCACACTATCACTCGCTTGACACCGCTAAATACGGCGGTTTGTCGTGCGAAACATATTTGAATGTTGTGTTTGTTCGGAGTGCACTAAATATATATTTAAAGGACCATTTTTATGTTCCAAATAAAACAATTACCCTTCTACATTAGGTCCTATTTCATTTCTATTATGTTACGGGCTAGCCCGTAATTTCTCTGGTAGTAGAAGTTAGCACCTATTATGGAAGCTGATTCATAGCCAGATAGCCGATCTAAGTTGTTCGGAATAATTCCACCAGCAACTTTTTGCCATCGACCTTTACGAAAAATTTACCACCCACATCATCTTGATGAGTGGTCATCTTCTGATGTGGCGAATATCTATGGGCGGCGGTAGCTGTTTTAAAAAGTAATTTGGCCGAGTTCTGTCAAATCCGACCGACCTAGACTATGAACTATGACTATGAATGGAACTGACCTGAGTTAGGTTCGTCAACTGACTAGAAATCAGTTTTCTCGATGTCACATACTAATTACCGACCCGTCATTCAGTTTAGTAATTTTTTTATAATTGAGGGACTAATTTCAAATATCAATTGACACATACTTAAAGAAACACACTTTTCTTGCACTTTTTCCAGTATACTCTTAGGTTTTTCAAATTTATAACAAATACACAACTGGCTTTCGACAAAGTCATCGTCAGGTGGTATAGTGGAAAAAGTGCAAGAAAAGTGTGTTTCATTAAATATGAACATGAATTTCCACCATGAACCAACATTACAATCAATCACATATATCAATTGACACAGTTTATGTTAACTATAAGGGGTAATAAAAAATCTATGAATCTCTATAATATTTAATAATATTACCTATTAGTAAGTACGTTTGGGCACGTAAGCTACCAACAACACAAAGTATACAAAAGAGATTGTAACGATCATAATACGATTTAAATTTTCGACAAACACAGTCCATTCTTTTAAAGAAACACTTTGGTCTGTAACTTCACTTTGCACCCCTTTAAACACTTTCCTATAACATTCTAGAATAATTCTATTAAACCTGATAACATAAACTGACGGGGCATTCGTTTTTCTTCGTAAGTTTTTTAAAATAAACGTGAAAACAATGCAAACCGCGCACAGACACAGAGAAGTTCTCAAGAAAATCAATATCTTTGGTACATCAAATCCAAACTTCGGATAACTTTCAGTCATATAGTTGACACAAGAAATTAAACAAAAACTCAAAAAGTAGAAACGACGGATATTATCAACATCAAATAAAATAGCCGTTACATTTATTGCAGCTATTATTATTAGCGGAATTACAAATATAACTACTAGACCGTCCGCTGATCTGTTTATCAAGAATATGAGAGCTATCTCGTCTGGTTTCTCATCAGATTCGATGTAGGCATTCATAATTATGTTCCATCCGACGCTCTCCTTGGCATCTTTCGTCGAAACACCGTAGGTACCATTTCTGGTGAGCCTGACGCCATTTGCGACGAAGTCTATACGGCAGGTGTGTATGTCATAGGGCCAATCTCTCAAACTGGATTGGCATTGGCCAGAATGGCTCATCTCTGGTATACACGTCACGCGTCCATCGTATGATACCATACACGTATGCACGTAAAAATGCAGTGACTTGAAGATGCTAGTGTCGTGCTTTTGAGCGATCGTCGGTGTCCAGATCCTTGCAGTTCTGAAAGTTGTTCTTTCGATTCCGTCGTAATCTTTCGGGTTCCATTTCAAGGAGTCGTCGACCCATTTCAGCACCATGTAGCTGTAGATATATAACTCTTGGGTTATCTCGTCAAAGGTGTAGTACCTCAAATTGAAGTTTATCGCCACGGTACCATTACGTCGATCTGGATGTGCGATATTGTTTGGTTGTATGTCTCGTCTGAGTTTCTCCTCCAATGTCGGGGTTCTCTCGGTACATTTGGAGCTGGAGACATGTATTAAACTTGCAACAATACACATGAGCTTAATCATGGCTGCTCGATTTATTTGTGCGTTCTCAACGATCAAATTGGTTTACGCCCATTTGTGATATCACAAATATTCGTTCTCAAATATCACTGAAAATACTTTAGCAATAGTTCAAATGTATTTTATTTTATGAGCTTAGTAAAAATTATTGTATAAAGAAATTAAAGAATACATAATTCTTCTTAATTTCTGATCGGAAAAACAAGATAAACACTATGATAATAAAAGGAAGGTATGAATATCTTTGAAAAAGAAACAAGAAAACGTGTCATGTCTCAGGTTTAAGGAAGCGAGAAAAAACCAATAGGATGGTTTCTTTATTTTAATTTACTATTTAACTCAATGCTGTTAGAAATACGAACAATAAAAATCTCATGGGCGTGTAATCGAGCCATTTCAGTGCTAACGGCCAATGTAAGTGGAATCTTAGTAACATAAAAGGTTTTTTTTCCTTTAAAATAGGTCAATTTGGATAATTAAAACAGAGACTTATTCAAATATGAAAAACGATAATAATAATGATTATTTTTGAAATAGTTGAAGTATTATACTGTTTTTTTATTTCTGTTATAAAGAAAATGTTCAAATCGGTATTTTAGTAGTCATTCTATGTAGGTGCACTAATCTTTCCAAATTAATGTTTTTACTGAACAGAAACTTGCATTCTGTGTATTTCGGGGCTAAAAATATAGTGAAGAGGTACCTTATCAATGTATGCAATATCCACTGAACACGATCTCGATTTTCAACTAATCAAAAATAATTGTAAAAGTTTTATGATGGACGGCCTAATTAACACAATTTCACATTTCAATTTTAATTTGGCTAATATAATACTTAACTATATAACGCAAACCAAAATATTATATTGATAAAAGTATTACGTTATGAAAATAATAGGCCATTATAGCAAGACAAATATATTCCATGTTATATGTAACAACGTCAACTTACCTCGTTACATTTTTCCCTAAAGGTTACAGGAATATCGCACAGAATTAGCTCCTTACACCTCAAGGCTACATGTGACAGGTTCACGCTGATTAATGGTGGGAGAGAGGGAGACAAAAAAACGGGCATTGTATCGAACAAATTATGATTTTGAGACAAATCTAAAATTTGGAGGGTTTAAGAGGGCGATAAAAGCAAAATTGACTATTGCATAATTCCGTTTTATACTTGATAATAAGCTACCAATCGTTTCATTTTTTAAACATAGATATACTATATTATATTTGTGAGCTCCTGTAGTAGCGAAACCACGATAGCTTAAAATTTTTTCGATTAAAAAAAATCACAAAGATGCTTCTAATTTTCACACATATTTCTTCGTTTCGCAAAACGATGCATTCGACGACCTCAGTATTATAATACGCGATAAAAAAATTCTGTTACCGAGTTCCTGCAGAAGCGTTTTTTAAATTTTTTATATTTATGGAAATATTAAAAAAAACCGTTTTCGCGGTGATTCCGCGTCGCTCTGCTTCACCTGGCATATGAATGACGGTCGTAAGTGTGAAGAGAGGAAGATGATGTTTTATTTTTTGCTTTATTTGCCCCCTTAATACGTCCCCATTTCTGACGGATGTTTAAAATTCTAAAAAGCTGATAGAAACTATCTCAAGGCCCGTATTTGTATTCAGCGCTTTGAGAAGTTGTTTTCATTCATAAAAGTCTCTTTAATAATGAAAACAAAATCTCATCTCATTAATTTGATCATACCCTTCTTCGATCAAATATTAATAACGCACAGTTCCCTTCAAAATGGTTCAAAATGGAATAAAATAATGGCACCAAGACTATCGGACACAAAACAACATAAATGAAATAAAATGTAACTTATTGAGTTAAAGCTCACAATCGTACAAAAGTTAAATCGCGGTCTCGGAGCGACTAGGAGCGGAATAGCGCTTAAGCGCGGTTTTGCCGGTGCCACTTTTTAGACGGCAACTGTCTTTATAATATTAAATCGAAGTATATTATGCATTCGCTCAAGATTGGTGTTATGGTTCATTAACCCTGTGCCAAATTTCTATACAAACCGCGATTGTCAACAACAAAGTGACAACCCAACACTTTGTTTACAATCCCGTTTTGTATGAGAATTGGAAATGACAATTTTTTTGACAGAGGGTTAATGATCTAAACCGCCCATCTTGAGCAAATTAACAATAGACGTTTAGAGTGAGGAAATACCCACAATCTTGCATCGCGCTATCGAAGTTTGTGAGACTAGACGATGCCCGCAACTCCGTTGCGCCAAAATTCGTTTATCGCTCAGAACTGTACATTTTTCCGGCACAAAAAGTGTCCTACGTCCTTCCTCGGGACTCAAAGTAACTGCATACCAAATTTCAACAAAATTGGTTCAACGGTTTGGGCTTGATGAGGTAACACAGATAGACACACAGACACACTATCGCATTTATAGTTTTAGTATGAATGTAAAGTTATAAAACTTTAGGAGTTATATGAGTTCTGTAAATGTAGCAGTGTTGAACACGAAAAAATTTTTTTGTGATTCGTATCATGAACGGGCAAACTGTTTTACTCGGTCGGAAAATCTTTTATTTTAATCTTTGATTCACTTACTTTTAGTTTCTGAATGTTGGTTTTTACTTCAGACACTAGCTTTTCTCTCATTTTCGCACAGACGTTTTCATGTTCACCAATTTTTCCTGTAAACATTAAGTATTCGTTAGGAATAAAAGGCATTATTATATAAAACTACATTAAATGTTTATTGTGGATGACAAAAAATATAAAATATATAGGTAGGAACGGTTTTTCACTAGTAGTGACATCAAATATTTTTATTTCATTAAAATTAGTTTTGGTTTATCGATTTGCTACCTACAATGCGTACGGTGGTAAAAAGGAACCCTCTAGTGTCGGCGACATAAAAATTGTAGCTTTTAAATGGCTCAGCGTTGAGTTCGAAGTTTTTTGACATGCAAGCAAATACACGCAATTCAACTAAACAAGAGATAGCTAAATTAAGTTTAATTGAAGCCCCAATAAACAAACATGCATAAACACGAAAATTTTTTTGTAAGACAAGAAGACAACAATCCCCGATAATGCTAGTAGGGAGAAGATTAAAAGAACACACATGATGCTCTCTAAAACAGACTCTAAAATATACCGGCATCAATAGCAGTGTGATCGGCAACACGCAAATTGGCTATCAGAGTGCCGAGAGCGAGTTATTTTTGACATTTGAAGGCGTATCGCGTTTACATAGGAATTTATATGGGATTTGTAAAGCGCCACCTAGCGATGCTTGCGGTTACGCGTACAAATCCCATATAAAAATCCCAGTGAACGCAAAAAATTACAAAAAATCGGATGAAGACGCGTCACACGAAACGCGTTCACTGTCTAATGTCAAAAAAAAAAAACTCGCACTCGGCACTCTGTTCCTGAATACAAACATCCATATCGCTCTCGAAAGTATTCATCTTTGACTTGACAGAATTTTCTACTACCTTATAGTTAGTTCAACTCAGTTGTGCGCGGCCCTATGCATGGGTAAGCTTTTGTTTAGTCGTTCGGCGCCTGCCGCGTCGCTGCCATATGAAATGAGAGTGTATTTCCAAGCGCAGGCACACAGAGGGCGCCGCGCACAACTAAGTTGAACTAATTGTTGGAACTTTAACATACCAGCCTCAATAGTGGCAGTGTGATCGGCAAATCGCAAATTAGCTATCTGTTCCATACAAACAGTAATATCGCTCTGCGTCACTCGGAAGAAGTCGTCCATACACCAGTTGCTGGCCAGCCGCCGGGACTCCGCGAGTGTCCATAAACGATACGTGTGGATGGAATGGTCTGTGAAATCGGACTATGTTGTTGAAATGCGAAATTTTAATCAAATAAAACAATCATTTCTTAGACTAAAGAGTATTGTAGAACTTCTGCGGCCCTAGCATAGCGACCGAGAAAGTGTGTGTTCTACGGCAAGACAGACAAAGTGACGGATGCACAAAGGAAATCAGTTTATCCCAACTATCTGTCAGCCTGTCTATACTTTCGAATGTCTACTGATACCATGCTAGCCCTGCTCATATTTTTTAATATTTTCCTCTGATAGGTACAGCGGTAAAATGTTTTTTCATCACTGCAAAACATCTTGCCTGAGAAATATCCAAGAATGGACAGGGATAAAGTCTGTAGAACAACTTTTCAGACTAGCTTTAGACAAGGAAAAGTTTCGGAGTCTAACAGCCAACCTTCAGTAATTGGAGAGGCACTAGAAGAAGAAGAATTTAACATCTACTGATTTAAAAGATTGCTTATCCGGCTGTTTGTCCGTCTTTGCAACGTATTGGTCGTAGCGTGGTGTTATATATATATAGCCCTCTCCTGCGCTCGGCCTCCTTGGCAGAAATGACTGTCTGGGCGAAGTCATTCATCACCTGCCACTGCTCAGCATTGCCCGGATGAAGGTCTTACCTAGTCTATGTAATATAGGTATCTGCTCAACAAGAGGCAGGTCCTCAAGCGGCGCCCCGAGTATGTAGTCCCAGGTCACTTCACAATGGTTGTTGAGGGTTACTAGGTCTTGTAACATCACCGCAAAGTTGCCGCCAGATTGTGTCACCTGAAATTGATTTTTTTTTAATTTAAAGTTAAATATTTGAGTGCGAATATATTAGTTTTAAATGTTTTATTCGATTATTATTTTTAATTGTACTATTTAAATTTTGATAACACTCATAATATAACTGAAAATATATATGTATTGATTTTTAAATTATACGTAATATTATGTTATATTTACAGATTTAACACCAGTGTACACATGTAAAGCGGTTGACAACAAGGCCTCACAGAAAACCAGGGATCGCTCTAAATATGCCACGATTGCAGGCTGAGTGGGGACCTTTTTAACAGCGTAAAAAACACCACAATATTATGTATTAGATAATTTAGCTTTTTTGTGTGTTATTGTTTTTTTTATTTATATTACTTTATTTACTTTTTTTGCCTCTGTTGTTTTTGTGTGTGTGTGTGTGTGTTGTTAAATAATGTTTATTATTATTATTGAATATTTTATACAAACTACCCGCAACTCTATGACACAGCAATTGCAAAAATGACACAGCGGACGATATTTTTACAGATTTTGTATGGGGCTTTTGAGAAAATATTAATTTAATTACAGTTAATTAATTTATCAATATTTTGTCTAGACCGGCAGTTTTTTTAGAAAATATAATACAATAACATATAATTTTTTTCCTTGGTAGAAAAATATATAACTTACGTGTGTAACGTTTATTGAGAGATCCGGGTACTGTTTCAGAGAACACACGTTCAAGTTTGTTGTCAGTGTTGCCCTGAAAAATTACCATAATTAAAGATATTTTGATTAAAATATTAAATGTTCTATTGAATATAAATAAAAATAAATATTAAATAAAATAATTAAATGTTCACTGTTTACATAGTTATCCATACTAATATTATAAATGGGAAAGTGTGTTTATATTTTTTCCTTCACGCTCTAACGAAACAACCAATCGACTATAAATTTGGTACATATAGACTTAGTGGGAAGCGTGGAGAGTAACATAGGCTCCTTTTTTCACTCGAGCTAAGCCGTGGGCAGAAGCTTGTCTTTTTCTTTTCTAGGTCAAGCATAAATTATTATAATCACTAGATGGTACTCGCGTAAAAATTTGTAAATTATCGCGTTTTTACAACATTTTTTGAATATTACTTGGCTCCTATTGGTCGCAGCGTGATGTTATGTAGCCTATAGCCTTGCCCAATAAATAGACTAACCAACATAAAAAGAATTTTATGATTCCGGCCAGTAGTTCCTGAGAATCGCGCGTTCGTACAAATAAATTGTTTAGCTTTATTTAAAAGTAAATGCTAAAACTTTAAGGATCGTATGTGTCCCTGATATAGAGTTCACTGTAAAAGTAGCAGCGAAACATATGATTCTTAAAGTTTTATCACAAATTCTTGTTACACCCTGTAGATAGATTTTTATATAGACGTGCCAAACAAAATACTCAGATTAGAAGTAAAAATAAAAAAATAAAGAATGAATAAACATACCCAAAAAGTTTATCCCATGACGTGGAAGTGACGTGGCAGCCCAGCGCGTCAGCCAGAATCCTGAGCGACGATAGAATCAAGTCGGGAGTGTCTGAAACGTAATATTGTAAGCTAAGTAGAAGTTATTTTAGTTAGTTATTTTATGTAGCTACCAGTTGATGCCCGCAACTTTGTTGCGCGAAAATGCATATCACGGTTACCGTACATTTTCGCGGGATAAAAAGTGTCCTATGTGTTGCCTAGACTTAATAGCTATTAAATAAAAAAAAGATTTATTCGAATCCGTTCAGAGATTAGCGCGTACAAACAGTCAAACAAACAACTTTTTTTTGTCGATTTATGTTCCCAAGCCCCCACATTGATCTTCGTAAAAATAATTATTGTACAGACACGCCAATTTTACTGTATTATACGTAAAAAAGTTTGACTTACTTTTATCGTTGAATGTAGTGGATAACCACTGCCTAAGGTTTTGGCACGCCTGAGGTGATCTAAAAGTAAAGAAAACCAATCTTTTAGACTAGGAGCCTAAGAGCGGATTTTTGGAAATCCAAAAAAAAACGCGCTCAAGTAAATACTCGAGCGCGTCAGATTAAGCTAGTGTAGGCTTTCTACATGTCTCTGGTGATCTTGGTATAAAATCAGATTTCTTAGTTAGTTCGGTTCGGTTCTCTTTTTTAAGTACCAAAATTTAATCGGAACCGTCAGATTAAAATAGAGGATTTTAAAATATACCAAATGACAGTTTCACATAAAGCACTGATGACTTACAGGTAAGTTAAGCCTGCAATAACATACAACTACAAAGCCTCATATTTTCGCAACCAAGCTTCTCAGATATTTTATGTCACATTCAACTAAATGGTTTGGGCCTTGCTGTCAAAAAATATTTAACATGTAAAATATTTTCAAGGCATTTCCTTTTTTATAAAATCGCTGTAGCCTCTTATTCCACCGTTAAAATAAAAAATGCCCTATTATCTTCCCCATTTCACCTAATTTACAAAACGTACTAGATCTTCACGACGCTCGAGTTACTCCAAAAATAGCACTCTCACTATTATCCTTAACATCAGAATAAAGTCTATCCTCTTTTTTGAAGTCGGTTTAAAATAGTAAACAATTTATCTCCACATTTAGCATCAGAATAGTGTGTGTTTTTAAATAATACTAGAGGTCGCCCTGTGGTTGTATAAATATTTAAATCCATCGTGTGGAGGAGCTATAAAAAAACTATAATCTAGTTTCTATTCAATCACACACTTCAATTTGGCATAAGGGCCTCGTTACCAGGCCTTAAAATTTTATTTAAAAACACACAGACATCAACAATATTTCGTCGTTATTTACAATTATCGTATCATTTTAAAATATTGTAGTGTGCGTGTTGTAGTGTGCGTAGCGTTTTATTTATTAAAAATAGGCAAGATAAGAGCATATTTAAAAATAATATTAGTATTTTTCGCTCCTCGACCTTGATATCAACTATAACTGGGATAAATTTCAGGCTTTTACGTCTACGCGTCTTTCGTAAAAAGGGGTACAAAATTTTCCGCTCGCGTATTAATATATAAATTTCTTGATGTGACTTCTAAGTATAGATTGCATACCTCATAGCAAGTGGATAGGAGGACCACCAAAGGACAATGTGTTCTAGGCAGCTGCCGACGTCTCCCCACAGCAAGTTCTGGTAATACTCCGTCACTTTCTTAGCCGACTTCTTACTGGCGTATACTTGTCCTGAAAGTTCAAACACAAAAACCGCTTTCATACGTACTAACGTAAAAAAGTGACCAACTGCAAGTTGAACTCGGCCATGAAGGGTTCCGCAGCATTAAATAGATAAAATGTTTTTATAAGGGGACAAACGTGCAAACAGGTTACCTGATGGAAAGCAACTATATCAGTTTCAGCTGCATTGCCGGCCTTAAGCCTTTTAAACATGCGTGTTCAGGAAATCAACGGTTTATTTATTGTAGATTGGTTTTAATTATTGTAGATTAGGCAAATAAGACGGATAGCAAGGGGGGTCCGAACCCCCCAGAACCCCCCCTTTTATACGCCTATGATCATGTGCCAACTGCCAACATCACTAGATTCCAACGAATCGATATAATATAAACTTTAAATTAAAATGATAACGGTTTCCATTCGCAGAAAGTCGGCACAAGACTTCGTGTTAAATGTCAAAGTTTGTATGAAATTCCGTGACATGATATTTCGAACATAATATTAGGTGATGGAAGGCGTGAAACCTTCATATTAGATAGTGAGGGATGAAGAGGGCTATTACATACCGACCAAATTATTTAGATTCACGTACTGATCTGTTTTAACTTCTCTGATTGTACAATGTAATTTGGTCGGGTTATGTCAAGCTAAGCCGACAGATCGTGACTTACATGGAATTGGACTAAATGACGTAGGTTCGTCAACTGGCTTTCTTTCAATTTCCCCCATTATACGACACGACAATATATATGTATATTCAGTACCTGACTTAAGTTTCTTGACACCTTTAGGGCCCAATAGCTGTGGTGTCATATTTGCCACAGTGTCCAATAGTATCTCGATAAATATCTCTTCGCTTTGTAGGATTTCGTTGGCGTTTTCTGAAAACCGCAAGGAAAATTTCTAGTTATAATTATTTGTGAATTGTGAATGTGAATGTCAGTTATTTCTACAAGGTGAGTTGTAAGACTTAGCAGAATAAATATTATATTGTAAGAAAGATAATTCATACAATTTTTTTTCTCTGCTTCAAAAAATTGATAAAGAAATGTATGAGCAAATATTCACTATTTTAAAGTATGGGGCCTCCAAGAACATTAAAGTGAAACTGCACCAAGGCGACACGACACGACACTTTATTTCTATGGAACCGAGTGTCGAGTTTAAGTTTTTTTTAACATTAGACGTTTCGCGTTTACTAAGATTTTATATGGGATTTGTACAGCGCCACCTAGCGATGCTCACGGTCACATGTATAATGGTTCCCCCATTAAAAGAGCCACTTGACGGACCTACGTCATTTGGTCGGAATATGTCAATTCTATGTAAGCCGCGGTCTGTCGGCTGAGTTTGACATAACGCGAGCAAAATACTTAGATCCACGAATGTATCAGTTTAAACTTCTCTTAAAAATCTTAGTAAACGTGAAACGCGTTTACAGTTGAATGTGAAAAAATATTAAACTCACAATCGGCTGTCTGAAGTTAATGACAACACGAATTTGAAGTGCAGGGTCGTGGCGTGTATGTTGTATTATGACGGTCTCACTTTTTAATAAAAGCATCCCCTTCAGCTCGCTGTTATTGGACATTAAAAAGCTATCTTATTTCACGATATCATTTAACCAAATAAACATACCTTCACTATTCAATATGTTATCCAGAATCCCCCCAGCGCTTATCAGTGACGTATAAGGCACTTCGGAGTCAGAATTCTGGCGGCTTTCTTCTAGAATCTTCTGGCAGTTCTTTATATCTATGAGACTATGCGCCTGTTTCATCTTGCTTTTCCTACTCTTGACTATGTTTTGGTCCTCGGTTCTTTGAGGTATAGATGAAGTAGGCGGTGTAATGTGCTTTGTTAATGTTCTGGAAAGGTTTATAAAATTATTATTGTTTTTTTGTGAACTAAAAAAATAATGCTTTGAAAAAACATATATGATCGAATTTTGTTTTGTTGAAATATCAAGATTTGGAAGTTGAATAGACTAATAATCAAAGAAGATGACGCTGGCAAGTCCGTTGCCCAATAATTCGATTCCTATGCGTGCATAACTCAGTTTACTACTAAGACAAAAGAAGAATTTTAATCTTGAAATAAATATATTTCAAGATGAAAAGTATCCTATGTCTTTTCCTGGGACTGAAAGTGTTTCCACAGACATACCAAATTTTAGACGAATCAGTTCAGCGGTATGGACGTGAAGAGGTGACAGACACAAACTTTCGCATCCACATTTTGTACTTCCTTCACGCCCTAACGAAGCAACCAATTGACGCGATTTTTGGCATATACTGGACGGATGGAGGAAGAAAACATCATGTTTTCAAAATATTCGTATTATTACGCGATCTTCGAATTCCACGCGATCGAAGCCGCGGGCAAAAACTGTATCTTACTGGTATATCTCGAGGCTGTCGGCACTGGCGGTGTCCGTGTCGTCCTCCGGTCGGTACATCGTCACCAGACACGAGATCAGACGACGACAGTTTGTCTCCGTGCGACTCTTTGATAGCACCTACAATTAGTATAAAGGTATATTTGCATTCTGTTTCTATTCACAAGCTTTCCCACTACCACAGTAGTAATTTTTTTATGAGTAAAGCCCTTTTTCTGCCGAATGCCGCTCCATGTACCTACGAAATTGTTGGCCTTTCTAGCCTATAACGGCTATTTATAACTCCAGGCCTGGCCACTAGCAGAGAATACTCTCTCTCTTAGCAAGAGCAGAGAATACGGGAGAGAGAGTTTACTGTGACAGCAGCAGCGCTGTATGGTGATAAAGTGACTTTTCAGTTTTGACATCTATATTTCCTGAAGAGATACCTTCTATTACGTTAAGAATTATAACCACACAAGTTAAAGAGCAATTCTTTTAGTGCTGCTACTTTCACAGCTCTATACAAGTGATGCACAACCTGAGCTATTGGCACTTCTGTAGATGAGAAAGCGTAGCCAAACACCGGTCAATTGCGAGGACTCGAAAGGGTTCCGTACCAGTAGCAAAGAGAGCAAAAAATTAAGAAAACGAAGAAATTAAACAGCTTTAACACACTACACGCACGTGTGATTCAATAACGCAATATCGACGACATCTATAATTATAAAAAGAAATAAAGTGGCAAAAAACACGTTTGTCGTATAAGAACCCTCTCTTGAATTTTTTTTTAGTTCATATAATTTGTTGTTATAGCGGCAATAGAAATACGTAATCTGTGAAAATGTCAGCTCTCTCACTAGTTTATTATTCCTATGTTATTGTTCTTGAGATACAGCCTGGAGACAGACAGATGGACAGACCAAAGACGGACAGACAGACATCGAAGTATTAGTAATAGGGTCCCGTTTTTACCCTTCGTAGGATACGGAAACCTAAAAAAGGAAGAAGCCGAACTATCCTAGAAATGGTTCACTATGAATAGGTATACACAATGTTTCTGCAAATTTATTTAAGGTCTGGTTTATTTACCTGTACAATTTTCGTCATAGTAATAGACTTAGTTTCGCTGATAGTGCTAGGGTAAGTGTTGCTACAAGTGTTGAATTTCGCGACGAAATTCTTGTGACTACAACCGAGTAGGTCGTTGTAGATGCCCACCAAACTGAAATTATGCATATAAAAAAATAATACTGATATAAAATGATGAAAGCGCTGAAAGATCATAGGGTTCAGACTAGGTAAAATAGGGTAATTTTTTAAATATAATTAATTAAAGATATAGCATATAAATTTCAAGTAGTCCATCTTTTTTCCTATTACGCAAAATTACGGGCCTGATTTGACAAGACCTTAAACAAGATTCCATCATTTTTCTCGAGTCTTCTCTATGCAGACACGTCGACAGAATAGTAGTTATGAGACTATTGATAGCTTGCAGCATTATAAACCTTCGGCTACACAGCTTGTCATATATTCTGTCGTGTCTACTCAATATTAAACCTTCGTCTTTCTTCAGTCTCGCCAATCTAGGATGCAACTTGTAAAATGATTTAACAACCTTCGATAAATATTCTATAATTTGGTCCAACACCTGAAAAGGAAAAGTTTTTAAACAATGAAGTATGCTGGAAGTTCGTTTAAAGGGAAATGAGGGGAAACAAAGGAAAGTTTATGAAATTGGGTCGATGAGGGTTTTTGGGACAGAAAAGGTATTTTGCTAGGGTTAAAACAAAAAGTTTTTGAACCATTGACAAAAATATAGGGCTGTTATAAGACTGTCCTGTCTGTTTGTCTGTATCTGTCCGTGTCATTATAGTATCGAAACGGGTGGGCCGACTTTAAGCTAGTTATTTATTAAAGCTAATCTAAATTGAGAGTTAAAAAAATTGAGGGACTTTTGTAAATTTAGCAATTACCTACCGACTTATTAAATTTTCTAAAAAAATATATTTACCTGTATATTAACTAGCTCCATTATATATTTGCGATTGGTCAACGAGTGCTCACACTTCTTACTCTTGTTCCCATTCCATTTGCTCTCGGCGGCTAATATCACTTTGGTTATGGCAAAACAGACCATCTCCATTTCAGTGCAGTAACTAAATAACTCCTCCTCGTCCGGCGTTTCTTCGCTTATCCACTTCTTGCTGCTCACTTTAGATGTCATTTTTAGCAGACTTCAAAGGAGGAGGTGTTATGTTTAATGCTTGATTGAATTTGTTAGCAGATATCTTCGTCGTTAATGAATTTAATATAGAAATATTAAATTTTGTGTTAGAAATGAGACATTTTAAAGATGGTCCCATGATATGGATGTCATTTCTAAATAGTATTTTATTTTGTATACCTAGTTTTAAATTTTCGAAATTTAAATATTACAATAATACAACTAACTGGGAGTCATGTCGGGGAGTGAATGCAAGAAATCAATGCAGATATGTCGTGGGGATATCCGTACCAGGTGAAACTTGGTTGATAAATGGTTCTGCCTCGAATTGCAAGTTCGGCGGTTAGAACCGAGACCTTGGAAATAATGGGCCAAATAACTATGTTAAACTCTTGTACGACAAGGTTATTACGGTACTAGACACGAATTACAGAATCATTGTTCGATATCGGCAGGGATATTCTATACTTATTTTACTAGGGCAGATTACTTTTATTTCATTGAACGGAATGTACAAACAGAGAAGTTGAAACAGATACAGATTGTGGATTTAATCACGACTTATATGGAATTGACATATTCCGACCAAAAGACATAGATCTGTCAACTGGCTCTCATTCAATTTCCCCCATTCTACATTTTTTGGGTTTCCAAACGAGACCTTATTAATTAGACTTTGATGTCTGCCCGTTTGTATGTTACCAAGTTGTATCTCTAGTACGGTAATAGTAAGAGTTGAAAAATTTTACATATATATACAGGGCGTAACAAATATAGAGTTCACTATGAAAGTGTAGTGCTGAAAGCAAAAAAAAATACGATTTGTATGGGCAAACTGATGTCAGTTGTATGGGAAAACTGATGTCAGTTTTATGGGAAAACTGATGTCAGTTGTATGTGAAAACTGATGTCAGTTGTATGGGAAAACTGATGTCAGTTGTATGGGCAAATTTATGTGAGTTTGTTTGTACAGATGCTGGGGCTCTTGGTCATACAAATCACGAAAAAAAATGTGTACATTCACAGTGAACGTATCAGGGACACATACGATACCTAAAATTTTATCACTTTGTTACACCCTGCATAATTCTGTTGTCGATATAACAAATATTAATAATATTATTATTAAGTGCAAGAAAAAAGCATGACTTGTAAAGAAATTTAGGATTGTTTGATTTAATTGTAATTCTTTAATTATTTTTTTGTAATTATTAAGGGAGATTTACCAACAGGTGAATAAGGTATGCGAAGACATCAAACACTTGTTAACATGATATAAGGTATATACCAAAACTTTACACAAAATTACACTGCAAATCTCTATTTCTATTAAATATGACTTTCAGCTCCTGCACTATAGTAATTGTAGTTTCGGTTGTATAATATCAGGAGACTCCTTTACAACCTCGTTGATATAAAGGGGTTTGGGGTTTGGCCTATCGATTACCCCATCCTTACCCTTGTTATTTACGCAGCCCATACGCGACCCTATACTTTGCCGCAGTTTCTACCAACCTGCTGAAAATATTTTGCAGGGTTTTACAACTTGAAATATATTTCGTTATTCGATAGGTTTTATAGCAGTTTTTTCCCGAAGTAGTCTTTAAATAAAAACCAAACAGATTAAATATAAATCTCTAATACTCGTATATAAAATTCTCGTGTCACAATGTTTGTCTTCGTGCTCCTCCGAAACGGCTTTACCGATTTTAACCAAATTTTGCATGCATATTCTGTAGGTCCGAGAATCGGCTAACATCTATTTGTCATCCCCCTAAGTGTTAGGGGAAATTATTTATATGGCAAAACAACGTTTGCCGGGTCAGCTAGTATTTTATAAAAAGATCCTTGGAGGCCTCAACCGAGCACAATTCGGATTACAACACGAAAATGGCTACCGACGACAGAAACCACCACGTCCTCAAACACTTGCACGTTATAATTAAAAGTTACGATCTTTAGAGGTAGGCAAAAATAATAAAACAATAATATATATAATGCATCAAATAAAAGTAAGAACTAAAATACGTAAAATTATAATACTCATTTAACTGGTCAAGACCCCTTCAGGCTTCAAGGCCTGAGATTTGAGAAACTGTAACAATAAAAGTTATATAAAAACAATCTAGATCGTGATGGACTTACTGTAATTTAAGATAAAATGATAAGCTTGGTGAGAACGAAATTAAATTGCAAATCGAGTAAAAATGTTATGGACATGAAGCCTATAGACGTCTCAAAATTTTTAATTAAAAAAAACACTTAAACTCAAGTTAAAACCACGGAAATGCTTAAACTTTACAAAAAATGCGCGTTCTCGAAAGTACGCGGGAGTCTGTGCAGTTCTGTCGGTTTTGACCCTTATTCCTAAAAAAAAAAAGGTTGTAAAAAAAATCAGACATCAATGAAACCGTTTATTAACGGAACAATAAATTCAACCTACTGTACAATATACACATTAACAAAAATATTTTGCTAGTCTATACTGCATTGCGAAGCGACATAACATCCAGGAAGAAAATATCACAGTAAAAAATTTCATGATATTATAGTTTCTTTTAACTGTACAATTTACAAGTTATAACACTAGAGGCGCTCTCGAACGCTTCTTAAACTAAGGTAATGTATTATGAATAAATGTAGCTCTTCCCTGAGTTTGAAGCAATGGTATTTATCGGTACTCGACGCCGAATACTTAAAATTTTAGTATAACAATTTTAGTTCCGCTAGTGACCACTAGAGCCAATTAAAAGTGTAAAATTTGACTTTATAAGGGTTTAGTCAATATCGAGTATCTCTAAATAATGCCTATTGCTTCAAACTCATGGTAGAGCTACTGTTTGGGAGGCCGACTACACGGGGAAGAAAGTGGGCATTATCCTAATGGTGGCTGTACACTCTCGCCGAAAGCTCTCGGGTGGGAGTCCCGTGTTAAGACTTTCGCCCTGAGCTAACAGGCGAGACGAGGCGAGTTCACAAATTTACATTCTCATACTCGAGCGGTCTCGCTTGTTCTCGGCAATAGTATACACCCCCTATAAAATAGGTAAAAGCGGTCACGTATTTTGTGTATGTTAGTTACTTTTAACATAATATAAGAGCTAGGATTTACAGATTATACTTTTTAAAAAGCACAACAACTTAAGATGTTCTCAATTTAAGGAGCGTTTGAGAGGTTGCCCTAAAACTACTTCTACTTAACGACATATCGCGATAAGCCCACAAAACAGTCATTTCTACAAAAATACAAAATAAACCATATTTTGCAAAGGAGTTTTTTTAGTGCTCAAGGTTTTTTGTTGACGTAGTTATATATTTTTAATAAAATTCTATGTTGATTTTGAAAGTGAGCACTGTAGATTAAGAATATTCAATTAGTTCATTAAAAATGTCCGCATATTTGTCAACAACTTACGCGCCGCTTATCTAGATAGCCTCGCACGAAATGCGGCGCGTACAGGCGTCAATGTGCGAGGTCTTATATCATTGCATACGAAGAATGCTAACGATTTCAGCGCGTACGTTGCTGACAGACGTACGATCATCTAATAGCTACAACACTTTAAGCAAAAATATTATGCTTATGAGTTTAAAAATAGCTTTTTCTGAAAATACTGATCTATGTTTCGCACTGATAATGTTAATTGGACAGTAATTTCTAGGTTGGTCGACCGAAGCGTTGTCACCAAAAAATATATTATCTACTTGTTGTTACAATTTTTGATTAGAAAACTATAACTTTCGATTGTGCTTATTAGGTTGGTTTGATATACGAGTAGGTTTTGGAAACACCTTTATATTTTATTTAAAGCTAAAACATTATATTATAAAAGGAAAAATTGAAAATAGTGGAAATTTGTGTTATTATACATACTGGGTTTTAACAAAAATAGGGAATTATACAAAAAGATATAAAAATGACATTATGTAGTTATAGCCTCAACAATTGTATAAATTCGATTTTATTAGAGTTACAACGACTATGATGTATAAAATTCACTGGTGAACTACATACTCCTGTGGCTTTACCATGAGTTTAAAGCAATTTTTTTGTCGATACTCGATAGCGAGTACGTTAATTTTTAGTATATAAAATTTAACAGTGCCTCTAGCGGTCACTTGCGGAACTAAAATTACCATACTAAAAATTACGTAGTCGCCATCGAGTATCGAAAAAATACTATTGATTTAAAAATCAAATTCATGGTAGAGCTACTGGTTTCTGAGATTCAAGTCTGGGGTTAATGTTTTCAACAGCTTCAGAGCGTTTTTACACTAACGTCAGATTGTTCAGGCGCTCTCTTTGATTGGATTATATTTTTACATGAGATAATCAACAGAGCTATAAGTGGACCGATTTGTGAACAAAGTGGCTGAAAGTGCCATCAAAAAACTCAAAAAACCGGGCATGATTAAGCGAGAACGAGAGAGAACTCGTCATTACGTTTAGTTCTTATTAAAACCCACCTAAATTATATTTTTTCTATAAAAAATAGTTACTGCTGCCCTGCAAAGAAAATATCAATTACTATGACAACGTTTCTAGTGGCAAACAATGATAACTAATTCGATGTCATTCAAGTTGTTCACACACAAAAGCTAATCTGACATAGCCCTAGAAGTTATTAGATAGCACCATAAAATAAACTTGTTACTTCTGTTGAATTTTTTATAAATGGTAAGCATTTTAGGGACAATCCATAAAGTACGTTACACAAATTTCATGGTTTTTAGACCCCTCCTTGTCACAGGTGGTCAGTGCTCACATTTCTGAGGACTCCCCCACCTCTCTATTGTGACGTCACAGAATTTGCAATTTTACACCTAAAATTTGAAACTACATTAATATTTCAAAATTTTGGTTAAAGCCCAACCCCCCCCCTTTACGTGTGACGTACTTTGTGGATGCTTAGCAGAGATTTTTGCTTATTTAGAAATGCAGTTAAAAAGACGTGTAGACGAATAGAACGTAGTCCCTTTTTGGAAATTAAATTATTTAGTAAGATTAAAATTGTTAGCGAGGTATTACAGATGAGAGTAAAACTTATATTTCACTAAATTTAATGCATTTTTCGAAATTAATTTTATTAATGCTACGAAATGATTTAATTGATATATTTATTATTAATTTATTTTAAAATTCAATAAGCAATTAAAAAGATTATTATCAATTAATTTTATTCAAGCGTTTAGGGCATGTACTATATGAACACTCAAAAATACATATAAGACCTACATTAAATCATTAACTATGTACAACTCTAAATATAAGTATATACACTAACTTACCACCATTTTTAACTTTATATACCACCAATGATTATTAAACTGTAACATCTGCACAGATTTCGACAAACTTAACAATTGATATTGCTTCCTATCATATACACAAGCATATTTACATGTGTGAAAGAAATTGTTTTTCTCTTATTTTGAGTTAAGAGTTTAGAGAGAAATGCAATACAAAACTTACATGAAATCGAAGACAGATGTTAGTTCATTTCAGTTTCATATTGTACTTGTTGCAACACTCAAAATAACAGAATACAATTCCTTCACTGCATAACAAGTGGTGAACACAGTACTCTCTTCTATTCTTGATTATTCTATCAATCCGGCATATCTATACTCGTCATAGGCACAACTGGTTTCATGGCTTCATTCTTCTTCTGGTTCTTATTGGATTTCTTTCCTTCTTTACTTTTTTTGTCTGTCTCTTCATCTCTATACGGTTCTTGTGCTACTTCTCCAAGGCCAGTAGAACCACGATTCACATTGTTATTGTTATACGCAATATTTGCATACTCTTGCAACAATGGAAACACTGATAGTAAGAATTGGCAGAAATCTTTCCTTATACCAAACCACCCTGCAAATGTAGGTTATAATAAAATAAGATGAAATGATACTTTATGGTGTGTGTTAGTATACAAGGTGTAACAAAAGTGATAAAACTTATAGGATCATATAATCATTTTTGTGATTTGTATGGCTAAGAGCCCCAGCGACATGAGTTTGCCTGTAAAAATCACAAAAAAAAGTTTTGTCTTTCAGCAAAAAAAGATGCTCTTTCAGCACTTTAAATTTCAACAGTCAACCTCTAAACCGGCTATTTCAGTTGTATTACAGAGTTTAATTGGAACTTACATTTATTTCCTCCTTTTGAACTAAATGACATAATTATAAGTGTTGCATATGTCACAAAGAGGGGGCTTACTACTACCAAGTACGAAGTTTTAGAGTGATCTGGATCATCAAGCTTGTTAGTCAATAAGACCTGGAAAAAAACTTTTAGTTAGTTACATGCCTCAGTTTGTTAATAAAAAAATTAATTTCATACATAATAAAAACTAATTTCATATAAAGAGAGGTGCAGCACTACATAGTGAAAATTTTTATAACAACACTGAAGGGTGTGTGTATTTATTGATGCTAGAGCGGATTTAAAATCTTATTGTTCTTTTATAACCCTCATAAAATAAGAGAAGAATAACTTTTTACCTGAAATACCAATATTGGTATAACTGTGAAAGTATATGCCAAGGCAGAGTTAAAACTATTTCTCCTTTGCTGTATGTTGGCTTCGGGCGCCCTCAAGAGTATTCCAGCAAAAACTATACTATATAGCACCCCTGGAAATAGATAAAAAAATGCTTCATAGTTGGATCTGGGCTACTTACCTTCAACAGAAAACAATAAATCCCATTTTTTAGGTCTTTGTTTTCTTCTGTTAAATACAATAACAATGATCCTTTTTTGCATAATCAAATGATTTGATACCTTTTAATTTCAAGTTTAATTTCTCTACATTTTCTTTATCTTGTGTTTGATAATTTCGTATCTATGCTAATATTATAAAGCTGAAGTTTGCTTGTTTGAACGCACTAATGTCTAATAAAATAATTTAATACTACACTACAATTGATAGGAGCAGTAATCAAAAAATGTTGTAAAAACGGGATATTTTATAAAGTTTCACGCAGACGTAGTTGCGGGCAACAGCTAGTCTATAATATAAAAATAAGTCGGGTTTTTCTTCCTGATGTTATAGCTCCAGAAGACATGAAAAAAAATCCATGATTTGCATTCATTATAAAGGCTCTAGTCTCCGTGATGTTTATAGCAGAGAAAATTTTAAAGAGAAAAGCAGGAAATTGGGCAAAATCATTTTACACTTTTTTTTTTCAGAGTCATCGCTTATACATACGAAGTCAGTGGTGAAACGAAGTTCGCCGGAGTTGCTTGTCCATTATAAACTAAGATAAGCTTAACCTACTGTACACATAAAGACACACACAAGAAGTATAAAAAACAATACATACACTCACCTACAAGGCTGAGGCACATCAGTATCCACAACGGAACAAACACTACTTCCCATTCCCAGGTGATTATTTTGTCTAGTCTCAGTGCCAAGAATATAAACTGAAGAATGTTGACAGCACAGAACAACTCCAACTGAAAATAACACAGGATGTCCTGGTTAATGCTAATTCCATACTTAATAATAAAATGTTAATAATATTATAATCTTTATTGGCGTCATATGATTTGAGCAAAATAACTTATTAAGCTTATTGTTTCATAATAAAGTATTACCGTTGGTTAAATTTTACTGTAAAAGTAAAATAGTAAAAAAGAGAAAATCTTCAAAATTGACATGACAAAAACTTGGCTACTGTGTGATAAAGAGATGAATAAATACTTGCGTATTTAAGTTCTAAGGAACACCTAAGCCATAGATGTTCAATGTTACATACAAAACTCAAAACAAAAAATAATATTAATACAAGGACTTTTTTGTTACAAATTTGCTTAGCAAAGTCAGGTTATAGTTATTCTGTATAGAGAATAAAATAATGCATTAAATTATCCAGTATAATTAAATTCATTTATATTGAATTAAGGTCAATTTTATTTGAGCACTGATTAGAAAAGCTGACAAGAAAGATGTTTTTGTGTCAATGGCTAGTAACTGACCAAACAACTATCCTTTTAGTTCTAGTTATATTGTATAATTTTTAGATAATCAGTCAATTGTATAATAATTAAAAACATGTTAATTATAATAACAATTTTAGAAATTTATTTATTAACTTGTATGATTTATGCAGCTGACAATTTGTCAGCAACTTATCAGCTATTTAGCTTATCTGACACATATTTTATCATAACACATAATTAAATTAAAAAATCAACAATTTATTCTATACAAATTTTCTGACTTTTATTATATAATTAGAAATTCTATTTTGACATTTTTATTATTTTCTAATTCCCATTTTAAATGGTTGTTAATATGTAAATTGCAAATTGTAACTGAACTGCTAGTAGAAACTAAGATCCAACGTAGTCCAACCATATATAGCCAAGATATTTACCTCATAGCTCCGGTCATGTTTGACACACCATATACATATAGCAATTGAGACTATGCTTATAAAGATTAATGGTATGAAGACTAGTATCCAAAAATGGTTGCTTGTGGTCAACTGGTCGCACACGAGTAGCTCGAACATTAGCAATATCAGATGGATTGCGAGACTTATTAACATCGCCTTATAGTGTATGTATGCTTCACCTTCCAATCTGAAAAATTTGATTAAACTATAGTGAGATTAAACTTTCTAACAACTCCTAGAGCATTTTAACGTAACAAAGATACCGTTAAGTAGAAATAAACGAGATTATCGTACCTGAAATGAGGATATTGCCACCATACGTATGTGCCAACAGTAGCACCAAGAACAACCAGAAATTTCCAAATCCATATTGGCGTGAACACGGCCCAAAACGACCATGAGATAGTCTCATCGAACTTTAAGGCCAAGAGAGCAGTGAATACTAGTAGACAAGTGTGTACAACGAATTTGCTGAAAATAACACAAGTAAAATTTTATTGCAATTTTCATGTGTAGAGCACAGTCAACCACCTTTAAAAATAAGCACCTCGGATTAAAGTCTTGAAATAAAGTTTGTAAATTCATTTCCATACACATTTATATAAATATTTGGGTTTACGGATAGTAAATTAAAAATGTTTTTTTTTTTAGAATTTGTGCATTGAATTTGTTTCTGACAACATGACAATTAACAATGCACACATTTGACAATTGCAAATTGACAGTTGATACTTGATGTGACTTGTTTTTTTTAATTGAAATTTTAAAACGTAGCCCCAAACTTTCAGATCAAGATTCTTGATTTTTTAAATGCTGAACAAAGACTACGCTCCAAATGTTTTTATTGGCATAGGCGTTAGGATTTTCATGATGACGAACAAGACATATACTTCCTTTCTAATATTTTTAGAAGCACGTGTATTTCTACATTTAAATTTCATTTTATTTGCAATTATTTTTTTAGCATAATAGTTTTTAATAATATTAAATGTTTAATCTTTAATTTTAAAAACTCCATTACTGAATTTAATAATAGTTTTTTTTTAGCTTGAGCCAAACACAACTAAAACCTTGCACGAAGAAGTAGATTGTCGTTGTCAGCTGTCAGTCACAGTTGTCACATAAACTTGTAAAAAATCGCCGAAATCAGGGAGGCAGATTTTTGATACGTTTATTCCAATATTTCACGATATAATAATAGTATAATAATAGTATAATAATAGTATTTTTTAACACGACATAATAGTAATAACATTTGTGTAAATAATAAGTTACGTAATGGCATCACCTTCTCCTAAATCTCCAGAACAAAGTGAAAAAACTAAGCAATATGACCGGCAACTTCGATTGTGGGGAGATCACGGACAAGCCGCCTTAGAAAAGGCTCATATTTGTTTAATAAATGCGACTGCACTGGGCACAGAAATATTAAAATCTATAGTCCTTCCCGGTATTGGTGCAATTACCATTGTGGACCACAATATTGTAAGTGATGAAGATATTGGAAGCAATTTCTTTTTAGAATGTACTAGTAAAGGTCAAAACAGAGGAACGGAAAGTTTACGGCTCATTTTAGAGTTAAATCCTGCTGTTCAAGGTCATGCTGTCCAGGAACACCCAGAACAAATTTTGCAAGAAAATCCAGATTTCTTTAAATCATTTACAGTGGTTATAGGAACAGCACTTGAGGAAAAAACTATTAGACTCTTGGCTCAACATTTGTGGGATATTAATGTTCCTTTTGTTCTTTGTAAATCAGTTGGTTTTCTGGGATCTTTCAGGATTCAAATCAGGGAACATGCTATAATAGAAACACACCCAGAAAATGAACAAACTGATTTGAGGCTAGATGTCCCATTCCCAGCTTTATCAGAATATTTAGACAGCATTAATATTGAAGCTGTTGACTTGAAAGATCATGGCCATATCCCATGGATTGTAATTTTAAATCATGCTGTACAAAAGTGGCAAATAACTAATGATAGATGGCCCATGAGCAGAAAGGAAAAAAATGAAATTAAAAGTATTATTGATGAGTTTATAAGGAAGGATGAAAACGGTATACCAATTAATGAAGAAAATTTTGAGGAAGCTAAAAGAGCTGTGAATACTGCTTTAGTTCCTACTTTCCTGCCTGTCAAAATTCAAGATCTGATATACAGTAGTTCAGCAATTAATTTAAAGAAAGATAGCTCTCCCTTTTGGATAATGTGTTCAGCATTAAAGGAATTTATTGAAGCAGAGGGAAAAGGAAAACTACCTCTAAAAGGAGTCCTACCCGACATGACAGCATCTACAGAATCCTATGTGAAATTGCAAAATATATATCGTAACCAAGCTGCTATGGAGGCTGAAATAGTATACCGTAAAGTTCAGGAAATTGTCTCACAACTACACTGTGAGAATATCAGTGAAGCCGATGTTAAACTTTTCTGTAGACATGCTCATGATCTCCATATTATAAAGGGGAGTAACATAGCTGCTGAATATCAGCTTGACAACAATGTTATATCATACATAGCTAAATATCTTGAGGAACCAGATGTAATGATGGTTCATTATATCTTATTACGAGCAGCTGAAATGTTTCGTTCAGAACATTGTCGGTCTCCTGGAGAGTGGGAATCGGAGGGAGATATAGCTAAACTTAAAACATGTGTGTCTAAGCTACTTAGTGATATTGCATGTTCTCCCTTTTCTAAAGACGATCACATACATGAAATGTGTAGGTATGGTGGTGCAGAGATTCATAGTGTTTCAGCATTTGTTGGTGCATGTGTTGCTCATGAAGTGATCAAAATAGCAACAAAACAATACAAGCCTGTGAATAACACATTCATATTTGATGGAGCTTCTACTAATTCGGCTACATTTACGTTTTAGACATAAGATAATAAAATTATGTACTGACAAAACACTTTTATTGTTACTTGAAGGTAAAGAGAAAAACAACACCCTGAAAATACTATTGTGTAATATGTGGGATGACAGTTAATAAATATACAGACATACTTTAAAGTTGTGTATTTTGAGTTAGGATAAATATAATTAGGATGTATAAAAAAATTGCAGATTTTTTTCTCATTAAAATTTTAACACAAATAAAATAAAACATCACATGACTAAAAACTCAAAGAAAAAATACATTTGGCTAAATCCACATGGCTTATTAGGTTACTGATACAACAGTTGGTATTCAAATAACATATGCCTGAGACTGAACAATCCTCAGTGTGTGACACAACATTGAGAATATCCCGCTTACACCCTACATATTTCACCTTAGCCATAGTTTCAATCTTAATGCATCCACACCATTAAGATAGTACCGAAATAAGCGTTTGTCTCTCACAAACCCCAAATTTTCGTAAAGTTTTAGTGCTGGTTTATTAGTGATTTCCGTTTCTAAGACCACTTCATCAGCATTATCATCTATCATTGCCTGTAAAGGAATAAGGTACATATTATCAAATCTCTATTTAAACATCCCAATAATATAATAAATGTCCATTCCAATGTTTCTCTGTCAATCACAGATTCAGATCAAATTTGGTGTACAGAAAAAAGACATTAGCCAAAGAGGATACTTTTAAATCCAATAGTTTCAATTTTGTAAAGTTCGGTAAATAAGTAATGATGCAAAAATAATCAAAGTTATTTTACAGTAAAAAGCCGAAACAGATAAAGCCATGGCTTTCCACCACAGGAGAGCCAGCTTGTTGTGAAACAGAGCTTTACTAAAAGCTCAACACCTTACTTACTATGCCCTTAGCCTATTTCTTTATAGAATGTGGAAGTGTCTTTGGGTGATAACAGTTGTTTTCCATTGGCCTTTGAAACATCCTAGTCTGACCTAGGTTCTTGCTACATTTCTTACGTTAAAGTATACAAGTGTATTAATAATGATCTATATTTCTAATAACAAAAAGTATTTTGGTACCATGTACTGTTGTACACATCATATGATAATTTAATGAGAACTAGTATACAAAAATTTATTACTTTGACTTTGTTTTGTGCAACCTGAGTCACCCGGACATTTGAGAGGTTAGGTGTTTTTTGAATCATAGACATTAAATATAGGACTTGATAATATTCAGTAAGTTATCTTACCTGAATTGCTTTTTGAACTAGTTTTGAGCCAATTTTCCTGTTCCTGTATTTTGCATCTACGGCCAACATAGCAATGTAACCTCTCTTGACATTACGATGCATGTCCAACTTACAGACAATAGCCCCAATACATTTTCCTTGATCTGTCGCCAGAAAACACAATTTAGGCCAGTTATGTATAAAGTATCTATATGTATAGATAGAATATGGTTCTGAAAGATCTTTTTGTATGAGTCTCATAATTTCAGGCATCTGTAATTCAGATTCATATGATATTATATCAATATCATTTTGGACCTCTCCAGTGGACTGCAATGAAATATCTAATTGTTCATTATTATGCTCCTTGGCATTTATGACATTATTATGTATAATATTTACATCCTTGCTGACTTCACTAGGGGCTGCGTCTTGTGCTATAGAGTTCTTTTCGTTTGCTTCTTGAATATCATTAGTGTGTTCACTTGTACCATTTGTTAACTTGCTACTGATATTGTTAATATGTAGAGTATTTACTAAAGCTGCACTCAATGACTCTTCTTTTAGTTTTATTTCGTCAGGAGCATCAGAAGAATCTTTGGCCTTTTTACTTTTATTTTTCGCATTAACATCCCTTTGACTGCACTTCATATTACTAAGGTTTTCTTCCACAAAATCATTCATATCGACAAAGTCTTGGCTATGTTATGTACACATTCAAAAACTTAATGATTTAATTTATGTAATGATACTAAAATCAAGATTTTACACAAACATTATCTTGTCAAAATTGTAGTAAAATATCACCGACATCTTGGTCTTATAGTATAGTGTTCCTTGTAAGTTATATCGTGATGCCTGATATTTGTTTTATATTATCAATAAATTCAAACTTAGCTATTATAAATAATAAAAAAGGAAAACTATTTTAATAATTTTTTATCAAATTTTGTTGATCGCTGATAAATTCTTCCACAATCACATTGCAAAAAAGAATTGTTGCCAATTAAAATTATCCTTCTTCTCGCTTTTAGCAACAAAATGTCAACTCATATTATTGCCACAGATAAAAACATTTAACCCAAAGACAAAGTTATTCTTCAGAATTTTAATAGGATAATTAATTAAATACTTGTTAAATTCCTAATTAACATTTTTTTTCAACATCTCCGTTATGCGAAAACAATAATAACATATTTCTTACATTGACGTAAAGCTTAAGCGGGTCGATTTGTTGGTCGTTGTTTTCAGGGCAAAGAGTTTTAAAGTCATAATGCTTTGTACATAAGAATTACTCCGATTTAAATTCAGAGGTAAAATAACTTTGAACACAGCAGCAGAAGCATGTAGAGTCTGTGATCTACGGGCCGTACTCCCAAACACGTTAGAGACTGACGAATCAGAATTTACAATGATGCGTCCTGCTCTTACATACATGAATTGACGTTGTTAGAGTAGAACGGCAGCTTTAGTAGAGTCCGAATATTTAAATGTGCCCTTTGGGAGTAGGGCCCGTGGTAGTCTATGCTCTACGTGAGAAATGAAATGCCGTTGCTTAATGGCATATTTTTCTTCAGTATCAAGTTGACAGCCGGCGGGGCGGCGGCATAATGTCACTATAGCGCTCGCTTCGCGCGCCGCCTCTGCGCGATTTTATCGTTTTGTAAATATGTACAACATTTTTGTACACACATGTTTATTGTTCATCTTATAAATTTTCACTTAAGAGTGATACCAAAAACGTAAGGGAGACTAATTTATGTAATTGATATGGACAACGAACTGCAATACTTTGATATCTACATTTTTAATGAGAACATTTAGATTAGAGTTTTTGTGGTAAAAATAATAGCCAAATTGTTCATATTGAATCGTTATCGCGCTTTGCAAATAGACTATAGTTTATTGGACCATAGTGATAGTTAATTATACATTATTAGAATAAAATTGTACCTACTCGTGTTACAACCACCAAAGAATTAAAAAGAGTGAAGTGGTAAATCTTATTCCTCGTCTGATTTGATGATTTACTAACCAACTATGGCGGATCGTGATCGTCCTGCTAAAACCCCCATCAGGGTAGGTTTCTACGACATAGAAAGGACCATTGGCAAAGGGAACTTTGCCGTTGTCAAATTAGCACGACATCGAATAACGAAGACTGAGGTATGTACCTTATATGTTTTCTATGTACAAATATTTTTAGCTGCTTATTTTTACCAGTCTTCAAAGTCCCAGTCAATTATTTTAATGGACCGACATATATTCCTTACCTATGTCGGCAGATTGGAAAGATTTAAATATTTTATTGATGCACGTGATGCCTAAAGGTATTTAAATCTTATAGGGCATGTAAAATCGAAGGCATGTCCCTTCTAAATAAGAGACCAAGTAAAAAGAAATAAATCAAATATTATGAAAATATTTATTACAAATAATTAATTTGTACCTAGATACTATGAAATTATTAAACAAAGAAGTCATATAACATCAATGTTTATATCAACGACAGGAACATGTTAGCACTGATGCATTTCTTGAAATACAGCACTTTCAATAATATAGGAAAATTTTCACCCATTTATGGATATCGACGTGGATACAACATTGTTATATCTCCTTGGCCTGAGAAAATATTAGAAAAACTAGATGGACACCTTGAAGACAAGTTTGCATTTAGGGCTAAAGTGTACTCATGGCAAATTGTGGGCTTTCAATTTTTCCGCTTTAACACAATTGAGATTTGACACTCATTAAACTTTTAGCTATGAAACGCACTGTTAATTGAAAAACGAGACGCTGTCGCATTTTCGAAAATTCGCACATCGTTAATTAGCTAATACTTATGAAGCTGATGATGATGTCGTTATCCATTACTGTTACTATAATCGTACGTTACCGTTAACTCTCGTTACTTAAATCGACGTACTTATATTGCTTGCACGTCACGAAGACGACAATCTGCCTTTTAGCATTGCCGATATTCTAATTGTAAGTTGTGACGAGAATGATGTTATCTTTTCAAAGAACTCAGAGATAAATGAAAAGCAATATTAAAAATTTAAGTTCCAGAGGTAGTCAAAGTACATCCTCATTCCGTGTTGTGTTGCCTGTCCACTCATTGCGTATTGTTCAAGTGAAATGTTGTGGTCGTGGCTAGATAATGATCCTCCTCCAACTTTCAACCACAAATGAAATGTTTAAAGCAAGTAATTTCCAGTAAGATAATTGTCACATTACGCGGCAACATACTTGTCTCTTATCTGTTGCGATCATAACTTAATGAGGTTTTGGTTTGTGCTTTCATCAGATGATCAGTGAAAACAAACCTGGAGGAAAAGAACAAAATCGAAATAACTAGGTACGTGTATACGCGCTAAAATTAAAGCGGTCCCAGAGTCGGAAGACGTAATAGCATCGTTATCAAAAGTAAATAAATCAAACATAAAATCATACTTTATTTTAAATATAATAATAACTACAATGTTAATAGTGCGATAAAAATGCCAAACAACACGAAAACTAAGGTCACAACTATGCACCTATAGTTTTATCTTTCCTTAGTCTTTTGTTGCTGTCTTAACTGTAATTATACTGCTGACGTCAAGCAGATAAGCTTACATCTATTACGGTTTATCACAGTTAATAATTCATTATCAATATTAGACAACGTTTATGTGCAATTTATGTTTGTTTAACTAGTTGCTAGGACCTAAACAAATTTCTATTTAGTACAAAATAATTTATATACATGCAACGGCACTGGGTATATTTATAGTTTTTGTAATTTTCAGGTGTCTGTCATTATAAAAGACTAATCTTTCTCTATACACCATGCTCTATTGTTTTTACTCGCTTTAACGTATTAAGAATTTTTCCGTATTTTCACATTATAAAGATACATTTATTTTATGGATGGTAATATATACTCGTATTATACAATCCGAAATGACAATCTAGTCTCACACAGATAATGAGATGTGTGTCGTGTCGTATTAGTTAAAATTGTACGATTGTGGGATTATGAATTATCAAGGTATTAGCACATATGAATCGGTTGAGATAACTGTTGGTTAATACAGGTACGCCACAAACCGTCTTAGTCTACTATAGTATGTCAGATTTCCTTAAATTAGTTATTGACCTTCTTAAAACGCAATTGTTTATGGACTGTAACAATTAGGTATTGTCCAATTTTATTGAAGAGTTCGTAGTACAACTCTTCAATTTTTGTCCGCTGAGAATCCACTAGAGAATACGGACAGTAAAAACAAAAACATATCATGGGTCAACTACGGGATCACCTTTTTGAAGTAGGTCATTGGCCGAATAGTGAGCACGTCGCGGTCGACGTGAATCACCAGCTGAGCTGCGTTTAAAATCGTCCACTGCATTTTTAGTTGCAATTTCTATTCAGTCGGGGCTCCTAATTGTTAGAATATTTTTCATAAGACATCTATTGCTTAGATGACGTATGAATTATGATGTTATAGTCACGAGGGCGTCACGTTGAATGAATGCACCGAAATAACATGAACGTCCTCGGCCCTGTTAGCCGTGAGTTTTATGTACTACTTGTTGATTTTACATTTTATCTGTTCTACGATTCTATTGTTTTTATAAAGAAAAGTCTTGTTTTTTTGTTATTTAATCGTAAGGTTAAAGCCCAGAAGTAGGAATGTATCTCAAAGGTCATACGTAACGATGTATAAGACTTCTACTGTTCAAGTTAGTAAGGTTATTTTTGTTCAGCCATCGACTGCCTGATTTGCGAATAAGCTTTACCATAAGAGTTTTAGTAGAGTGTCTGCAAATATTTCAAGAAATAACCATCAATCAAGTATTCAACGTGGCCGGCTGAGGTCGAATGTGCGCGCGTCCAGAAATACCAAAGCAATCGGTTGCGACCTTGCCTTCAGAAAATACGCTCCATGTTTGATTTTTCCAATACCATTCAAGGAATTTGTTTAAGTTCAGACTAAAAGCGCTTTCTTGTACCCAATTTGTCTTCGAAGAAATTTTTGCGTGCGTACTCTGTTAAATCCATGAAGTATTATACATTATCACGATCGAGTCTTACACAGATCGAGAACTCACGCAACTGGCTTTGATTTAGTATAAGAAAGTAAGCACGCTATAGATATAGTAAATATTTAGCCAGGAAATTTCGTACGGCTCATGATCGTTTACACCGGGGCGCTTGAAAAATATTCTTGACGCAAATGCGTTATCTATTTTGGAGTTCTGCGTCAGAGGATCGAACTTATCTGCTCTGCAGTCTGGCCGTCACCCTTATGGCTTTATTTTATAAATTACAGAGCTTTCTTTTATGTTGAAAGCTATTAAGCTATAGTTATATATTAACAAAACAAACAACAAAAGTTTAACAAATCCTTGGAAATCGTAATGGAAAATTATTGCAAAGGCAAATATGTATAATGGGGGAAATTGAAAAAGAGATCCAGTCGACGGACCTACTACGTTATGTGGTCAGAATATGTCAATTCCATGTAAGTCGTGATCTGTCGGCTGAGTTTGACATGAGGCGACCAAATTTCTTAGATCCACGATGTGTATCTGTTTCAACTTTGCAAAGAAAACAGTCTTATTTGACACTGTTTGTAACAAATACTTCAGATGGTTTTTGAAGCCTACTAGAGAGTAAGCGAAATAAGAACAATCTCCTGTTCTCTAAGTATGTATCGCTATGCACAGAAAAGAGGGTTTTGTTCTGTCATTTTTTTGTTACTGGGGGCACATTGTAAGAGTGCACATTACGTGTGTCTTATGATACCTACACGTAGCTCCTTTCTACAAACATAAGCAAGTTTTGGACAAAAAAGGTTAAAAGATGTTATTTCACAATGACAAGACATGATTTTATTATACTATCCAAAATGCTTAGTAGAAATCATATTGGGGAAAAACCTATGACAGGGAATTAAATAACCGGTTAGCACATACAACATATAAGTTTTTATTTAAAACTAATATGAAATTAATATGAAAAATATTTTAAAGTTAGGTGTAAATTCTTCACAGCAGTATTAAAACACACATTATGATTTAGGAAAAACGTTATATTATGTTAAAACTCTACAATCTACATAATAATTATTAAAATTAATCAATCCAAATCCAAAAAGTACAGTACTTTTTAGTTATTTACGTGATTGATCTCGTAAGAAATTCTAGATTTCTAGCACTAAGATGTCTACGATGTAAGTTGCTGATGGGAATAGTTAATTACCAAAAAAAAAGACAGTCGACATTTTCATACCTTTTTATTATAATCAGTAAATAAACTATTATTTTTTAGTACTGTATGACTTTCCCAGGCAACACTGATAGTGGTTATAACTTGTGGCAAATTTAATGATACACTGGAGTTAAAAGCGACTAAATAACATATAATACGTCCTCACTATAAACAAAAAATCCTTTAAACCGGTGCAAGGTACGAAAAGTAAAAACATTTTTAATAACAATTCAAAAATATGGGTTACAGTTTTTAATGGACGCATACTTTCGAGTAACTATATGAAAATGTTATGTAAAAGTTGTATTTTGAAATAACTCTGATGCTCAGAGCGCGGGGGTAGTTAGCGTAAATCGTTGAAAATGGGATTGCGCCTAGAACGAGAGAAGGGAGACACTAGAATGGAGGGTACTACGGTTTGCTGGCGTGGCTGGTTTGTACGCAGCTGAGTAATGCACTTTCAACATACCTACTATAGCTTTTAACGACTTGGTCTACATCGACGTTTGTTATTTCGTCCTTTGCTTTCTTTTACTGCTAGTAGCTATGAATAAATACCACGTGACTAAAAAAGCTGACAACTACAACTACGTAATTTACGTTTTAATAAGCGAAAGCGACATTCTTAGGATTGCATTAATTTTTACTACCATAGATTATTATTTATTTACGTAGCAGAATATTGTGAATACTACAATTGATTTATGATTATAATTATTATTACTATGACGTCCAAATTATATGAATATTGATAAAAACTCACAATTATTATTTAGTAGGTATCGTAATTGCGAAATAACATAATACATGAAATGTACAGAAAAAAATATACAATGGGCCGAGGCTAATGGCTATTGGCCAGTGACTTTTAGATGTTTTGTGTACATTATATCCAGCAGTCGGAATATTTTATGCATTGTAAATTATTAGGTTATATGTAAGAAATCTTTAAAATCAGATATATTATTAAAATACGACAGATGAATAAACTTTTAACGAATGCCATATTTAGCTTTAAGTTCAATGACATACTATTGAAAAGAACAAGTATTTTCAATTAAAACAGCCTACGGCGCATCATTAATTCTTTAAAAGAAGCTGTCGGGCTCGGTGCCATTATGCATGTACTGCCAGTGCTTGATGATACTCAAAAATACTACGTACAACCGTAATTTTCAAGCAAACCAGCCGTCCGAGTGTGAGGTAGAGGGGTAGAGTTTATCTATCCCTGTCACCCCATAGGCGCTCCCGCTTGCACCGTAATATTGATCGCCGTCTGGACTTGTTGATCCCGCTGAATTCGGCTGGGGTGAAAACTTGCGAGGTCTAAATGCAGGGCTTTGACGTCTACGCCTTGGTTGCAAGCTCATAAATTATATAGCGAGCAATGATCCGCTTTCGGTTACTTTTACGGGTCTTCATGGGATGATAAAGAATGCGCGCTTAGTACTGCTTAAATTTAAGGCGTACAAAATTGTACATGTGGGTTGTTAATTGTACAACAAGCTTTGTTTAATTGTAATAATACTGTTGAGTTTTAAATCAGATGTATCAAAATTAGTTACGTAGCTCAGAAACAAAAATTAGTTACTTAGTTCTTAGGTATATATATGCAAAGGCACCTTAATAATATTAATTAATTATTATTAAGGTGCATTTGCATATAATTTAATTAGTCCGTAAAAAATAAGGTGCGTCACATTTTTGACGTCTAAGAGTTAAGTCCTTATCAAAGCAGTTATCTGTGAGATAAGAATTGACGCACGTACGAATAAAGGTAAGTAAGCCTTCTGATTGACAGAAGAATTATATGGCTTACAGAGATACTTTGTTCGTCACACATCATCTATAAACTAATAAACTGCATCAAATACACAATGGGAGACAGTAAAACGCAGAAGAATTCGTTAGCATTAATGTACTGCCGTGGGAAAGCCATGCTTCGGCACGAATGGGCCGGCTCGACCGGGCCGGTCTAAATGAACGAATGAAAGACAGTCTAACCAACATAACCTAGGACACCTACTGTTGTGCATACCTTGACTGTAAACATTAATAAAAAGGGTGAAATTATTATTTTTTAACAAAAAATTAAAACCGACTTCCAAAGGAAAAAACTAAAATAGTACAAAA